>ML305834.1:0-31844 GCA_005239505.1 Nicotiana paniculata | reverse complement strand
AACAAAAAGAGATTAATCAACCAAAATATATTAATATCACAATGAATTCATCCCCAACGGGTTCTACCAAAACCCTATACTAAAGAATTTAGCTACTCATGTTACTGAGAATCAAAACTAAAATAAATTTCATAATTGAAATACAAAATAATGAATACTAGATGTAGAATCAATGTTTGTCACTTCTATGGTGTTTTCTTGTTGAATCCTTCGAAATCCTTCCGAATCTTCTCCGTCTCTTCAATTGTGTTGTTTGGTGTCTATTTATATGTTTAGGAAGAACCCTAGCCATGTAGGAGACTTCTATTTCGACCGGGAAACACTTAAACTCGTCAAAATTCGGATTTGGCCGAAACTGGGGACCCCGGGCGTTTGGGCTCTAACGCACCCCTAAGGCCAGGGCAGGCATGGCGTTTGGGCCCTAACACCCCCCTAACACCAGGGGCTTCCTGGCCTTATGGGGTAAACACCCCCCTAATGCCAGGTAGGGTCAGGCTTTAGGGGGCAAACGCCCGGCTATCGCTCGGGTGTCTCCTTTCGCGTATTTTTCGACGTATGCATCCCTTTAGCTCCGTTTCCATATCCAATTCACCTACACATAAAATAAACTCTATTAAGCACATAACAAGTGTATTTTTATCATTAATGCACCTCAAATGTAAGGTATATCACATGTTAAACTATTCATTCTAGCCTCGCATCAATGAGCAATTTCTAAGAATTTATACAATCATTACAAAGCTTGTCCGGAGTACATATTGGACGAGGAAATTTAAAATAATGTAATATTCCCCCTCACAAAGTTAGAAAGGAGACTTACCTCACTCCGAGATTCCATAACCGGCCTCCAAGCCCTTCAGATGACTCCAGACGGACGCACAACACCCCAAAACTATCCAAACAATGATAACCCAATGAAAATATACTCTAATATTTGCAACCATTCCGAATTATAATTTCCCAACCCCGCTTAGTGAAATGACCAAAATTCCCTCGGGCCCACGTGCCCGAAATCCGAAATTTCTCGAAGATATATTCTACTCATAGCCTTACTAACTCAAATATACAATTTACTAAAATATATTTATGCTCAATTCGTGGATAAAAATCCAAATTTCCATTTTCTAGGTTTCTTCAATATTTCCCAAATTCCTACCAATTTCCATGCCTAATCCATGTATATAATCTTGTATTTAACTTAGAAGCATGAAGGAGCTACTTACCTTGACATTGCATGAAGGAATCCTCTCTTTGAAGCCTCCCAAGATCGCCTAAGCCAAAGAAGAAATGAAGAAAAATGAACCAAGAATCCTTGTTTTAAAACATTCTGCCCAGGCTGATTTTCGCACATGCGGTCCGGCCCTCGCACCTGCGCTTTCGCAAGTGCGCCCAAGAGCCCGTACCTGCGGCTTCCTTCTCCTCCAGCTGGATCCGCACCTGCGACCCATTACCCATATCTGCGCCTTCGCAGGTGCAAAAATTCCATCGTACCTGCGATCCCAGCCAAGCCACCCCATTCTCGCACCTGCGGCGCCGAAGCCGCACCTGCGGCCAAATCCTCGTAGGTGCGGTCACACCAGATGACATCAATTCCAGCCTTCTTCAAACTTTCAACTTAATCCGTTAACCACCCGGAATCCACCCGAGGCCATCGAGACCCCGTCCAATTATACCAACCTGTTCCAAAACGTAATGTGGACTTGCTCGAGGCCTCGAATCATATCAAACAACATCAAAACCACAAATCGCACCCAAATCCCAACTTTATGAACATAGAATTTTTCAACTCCTGCACCCGATGCCGAAACCTATCAAATCACGTCTGATTGACCTCAAATTTTGCACACAAGTCATATTCGACATTACGGACCTGCTCCAACTTCTGGGATCGCATTCCGACCCCGATATCAAAATTTCCACCTCCGATCGAATTTCTCAAAAACCTTCAAATTTTTATCTTTAGCCAAATGACTTCAAAATGACCTACGGACATTCAGATTTACTTCCGATCGCGCCCCCAACTCCAGAATCACCATACGATGCTATTCCCAAGCTCGGAATCTCAAACGGACATCAACAACACTGAAATGCATTTCAAGCCAAAATCTATGAAATTCTTCTAAAATGCTAACTTCCATAATATACGTCGAAACGCTCCCGGGTTATCCAAATCCTGATTTAGAGGTCTTTTACTCAAAATTCCAATCTTAGTTGATTCTTCCAGCTTAAGGCTTCTGAGATGAGAATTTTTCTTTCCAAATCAACTTTAAACCTCCCGAAATTCAATTCCGACCACACCTACAAGTCATAATACCTTAAATAGAGCTGCTCACGACTTTAAAATGTTGAACGGCGTGCTAGAGCTCAAAACGACCGGCCGGGTCGTTACAACGCCTATCATGGAACTAGACTAGCCAACCATTTCAGATTATCAATATATATTTCATAATTTCCCCAAAATTGGCAGATTTTAAAATAGCAGAATGAGATGAACAAATTATACATTTCCCCAAAACCTGGAGTCAACTGTCATGAGCATCTAAGACTGTAAATACAATGTACAATATAGTGACTTGCTACAACAAAAGTCTGAGGTACAAAAGACCAGAAGAAACTATGATCTGAGGGAAGGAAAGGAGGTGAGCTGGGGACACTGAGCAGCTACCTCAATCCTCGAACAACTCCAAGCTCGTCCGAAAATCAACCAGTGAGATGGTCCGGTACCTGGATCTGCACATAGAGGTGTAGGGAGTAACGTGAGTACGCCAACTCAGTAAGTAATCAAAGTAACTAAAAACTTGAGTGTAGTGACGAGCATTTATAAATCATGTAAATCCATATGATGAATAATATGGAAATGAGTAAATCAATTCAGGAATCTACATTCCGAATATTTCATAAAAACTCCAATTTCCATTTAAAAATATCGCATAAAATCATTTACCCAACATTTAACATCAGAGGCTCAGTGTAAAGAAGAGTGAAAAAAATAGTAGTTTCATAAAATAAGCCTCTCGGTCGTAGTATCGCTCACAATAAAGCCTCTCGGGAAAGTCTCTCAGTCACTCGTGACTCACTATCAGTATCCCATGCTCACACTAAACACTCGTACTCAGCAAGTACCATAAATACACACAACTGCTGCGACAGCAGTCAGATCCAACACACATATATATCTGTATATATCTATACTGCTGCAGCGTGCAACCCGATCCTTATAACATACGCTGTGGCGTGCAGCCCGATCCATATAATAGTCGACTGCGCTCATTGGGGGTGTACATACTCCTGGAGGGGCTCCTTCAGCCCAAGCACTATATCTGTTGCGGTGTGCAGCCCGATCCAATATGTATATTGTTGCGGCGTGCATCCCGATCCATATATTACATATATTGCTGCGGCGTGCAGCCCGATCCATATATATATGTAATCTATATTGCTGCAGCGTACAGCCCGACCCATATATAATATATAACATATATATTGTTGCGGCGTGCAGCCCGACCCATAACTATCCTCACATGCTCGGCTCTCGTCCTGACTCAGTCATCCTCACAAGCCACTTGGGAAATTCATCTCAACTCACGGGACTCAGTCCAAAATACTTTTCAGAGTTTTAAAATGTCACTACCCAAATTTCCCTTTGTTGGGTATCGTGATGGCACCTAGTCTGAGGGACTAGGTAAGCCTAACATTTACACTGAACGACAACAATAATAAAGGAATTATAACATTCTCGATATAGACATCTTGACAGAGTTTTCAATTTTCCAAAACCCGGTAAATACAAGTCATAAGCTCTACGAAATCTTTCTATAAAATCTAAATACAACTGTCTAGGAATAAGTAAGTACAATTGAATAGAAATAAAACAGGAAGGTGACTCCGAAGCCTACGAACGCAGCAGCATGTTACCTTGAGTCTCCTCAGCAATGATTTGCGCAGCTACTAACAACAATAACCTGGATCTGCACACAAAAATATGCAGAAGTGCAGTATGAGCACACCACAGCGGTGCCCAGTAAGTATCAAGACTAACCTCGGTAAAGTAGTGACGAGGACTAGTCAAGACACCACTGGTCTAATAAGTAAAAATTCATAAATGTATAAATGATCGAAACATAATATCTATCTAAAGATTTTTCAATGTAATTAACGATACGATCGAATAATACGGAAGAAAATTCAATAATTACGATCAACGTACAACATAATAGAAATACGCAAAGAGAATGGAAAGAATGCAATCTAAATAGCGGGAATCACAACCCAATAAAAGAACTTGCAACTCAACACTGCATCAATTTATTCACGTCAGGCCTTAGCCAATAAATTCAATAAAACTAGTCAAACCTTCGAGTGAAAACCTTTAAATCGTGAGTTTATTTTGAAGAATTTAAAGATATAATCATTTCGGAATAGAGAAATTTCTTCTTTGAAACATACTTTCTTTGAATGTATATTTATATATTTTTATAAAGAGAGATCTTTAAAACATAGTCCCTTCAAAATACGTGGTGTTCAAAATATACTTTCCCAAATACTGCTTTTTCAAATATCATTTTTCTACTAGACAAATACTTTTCAAATATACTTTCGAAATAGAAGTCCTTCAGACATAACTTTTCCTGGAGATAAATTGCTTTTCAGTTATACTTCTCAATATATATATATATATATATATATATATATATATATATATATATATATATATATATATATATATATATATATATATATATATTCTTCGATCCAAATCTCCTCAATGATAAAACCGTCGGAACTCAGTACGCAACTCAGAATTTGTCATGCAATGTAGTACAGGGGGAAAGCTCCGAGAATCTCGTCCGTAGTACCAATTTAAATATGCGATACAGTACAGGGGGAAAGATCTCGGATCTCTGTCCGTAGTCCCAATTTAAATATGCGATGCAGGACAGGGGGAAAGTTCCCGGATCTCTATCCGTAGTCCCAATTTAAATATGCAGTGCAGTACATGGGGGAAAGCTCCCGGATCTCTGTCCGTAGTCCCAATTTAAATATGCAGTGCACTGCAGGGGGAAAGCTCCCGGATCTCTGTTTGTAGTCCCAATTTAAATATGCAATGCAGTGCAGGGGGAAAGCTCCCCGATCGCGGTCCGTAGTCCCAATTTAAATAAGCAATGCAGCCACTGAGGAAAACAACCAGAATGCGAAAGAAACAACATATATTGCTACAACCGGCACAAAAGAAAACAAGACCGAACGCAAAGTGCGATGAGCAAATAGATACAAAGACTTAAATCACAAAAATGGTAAAAACTCACTCATAGAAGTAGCAACTGAAAGGAATGCCAAACACAAAGAGAAAAAAGCATAAGGAGGGTAAAGCAAGACAAATATAACAACGATTCTATATATTCAAGTTCGCAACCAAGAAACCATATCATCCCCGCAAGGGAATCAACTATAACCAATCTCACTTAGACAATTAGCTTCACCGAATAAACTCAGTTTGAACAAATGCTCAGTAAATAGGCAGCATCAAAGAATACCATAAACATGGGCGGTCATCAATTATACCTAAGTAGTACTTAAGAGGAAAATCATTTAAATCAAAATATACGACTCACGGGCATGCTTGACCAACATATAGATATTCCAATTACTTGTTAGACATTTATATGGCGAGATTATACTAGTTTTAGTCACATAGGCAGCGTCTGAAGAAAGATATAGTACAACGGTGGAAAAAACAAAGTCTTCATTTATGTCAATTAAGATTATATAAGAAACAAGGAATGCTAGGCAAGTACTTCTAATTTGAGAAGAGAGAGATGAAACTAGAAATCAGGAATTTAAATATAACAATTTCAATTCATACGCGGGGAATATAAGGAGCTAGAAATCCCTAAAGGGCAATCTATTTGCAAATAAGTCCGAGAATGCACTCGTCACCTCGCGTACGCGGACTACAATCCATATAGAAGAGTCAATCATAAGGGGTAGTTCCCTCACACAAGGTTAGGCAAGATACTTACCTTGACTGCGGTAATCAACTCAATAGCACGCTCTTGCCACGAGTACCAACTCTGGGTGGCCCAAATGTAGACAATTCGATTGCATAGTGTAAATATCATCTCAAGGAAACAAAATAACAAATAAGTTCGAAGCTAATACGCGAAATTAGGAAATTCTCCCAAAAAGTGCCCCGGGCCCACATCTCGGAATCGGGTAAAAATTATATTTTCCGGACACCCATTCACTCACGAGTCTAAACATATGAAAATCTCTCAACTCGGAGGTCAAAAACCCTATCAAAACTCAATAATTTGGTCTATGAAGTTTGTCAAATTTTTCCCAAATCTTCCGCCCAAATTCGAATTCTAAGGACCGGATTTAAGTTAGGAATCATGGAAATTGATCTAAGTAGGTTAGAAATCACTTACCCAAGTTACCCAGGTGCAAAGGTCTTCAAAAATCGCCCTTCCCGAGCTCCAAAATTCGAAATGGTGAAAATAGTCTTAAGCCCTCGAATCGATATAATTGCCCAGCAATATCCGCACCTGCGCCCCTGGGACCGCACCTGCGAAAATACCATCGCAGGTGCGAAAACCCACTAAAAGTCCTGGGGTCACACCTGCGGTCAAATGGACGCACCTGCAGCTCCACATCTGTGGAAAACAAACCGCACCTGCGAGGACTGGGGGATTGGGCCAAGTCCGCACCTACGAGCTCTTGTCGCACCTGCGGAAGGTCCATCGCAGGTGCGAGACACCAGGACCAACAATGTTTCAGCTGTCTTCCAAGTTCTAATATCATCCGATGAGCATCTGAAACGTACCCGAGGCCCTGTCTAACCACACACACAAGTCATATAACCTAACACGGACTCGCTCGAGGTTTCAAACCACATAAAACAACACTAAAATGATGAATTAAACTAAAAATCCATGAAATTCCTCAAAATTTCTATAAACATTAAGTTTTGCATTTAAGGTCCGAATCACGTCAAACTAAGTCCGTTTCTTACAAAATTTCACAGATAACATATATAAGTCATATCGAACTTGTACCAGGCTCCAAAACCATAATACGGGCCCGATATCATAGGTTTCACCTCAAATTTCATTTTAAAAAACCTTTATATTTTTCAGAAAACAATTTTCTTTAAAAATTCATTTCTCGGACTTGTGACCTCTGAATTCGATTTCGGGCATACGACCAAGTCCCATATTTTCCTACGGACCCTCCGGGACCGTCAAATCACAAGTCCGGGTCCATTTACCAAAAATGTTGGCTGAAGTCAACTTTATTCAAATTTTTAATACAAAGTTATCATTTTTTATCAGTTTTTTTCACATAAAGGCTTTCCGGCTACACGCCCGGGCTGCGCACGCAAATTGAGGTGAGATAGAAGGAGGTTTTCACGACCTCGGAACACAGAATTAGCTAGAATACATGGGATGACCTTTTGGATCATCACATAAAAGTAGTGTGATAACAATGAGAATAACAACAAATAGGAAACATAACTGAGTTCACAATTATTCTATCAGGATAGTGGTAGAATAGTGTAAAAGTACATCTGAGGATCTAAATAGGTCGGCACAAGGCCCCAATCATGGAAAATACCCCTGAGGGTCTAAACAGGTCGGCACAAGGCCCCAATCATGGCTCACATCCCATAAACAAGTATAAATTTCTAAAATGCAGGATATCATAAGGTTTCAAATCGAATACGCGGCTTAATAGTCGCTACGGGACGGACCAGGTCACAATCCCTATCAGTGCACGCCCCCATGCTCGTCACCTAGCATGTGTGTCACCTTATTTACCAAAAAAATATCAAATACTGGGGTGTCATACCCTCATGTTTAGAGTTACAATCGTTACTTACCTCAAAATAGCCCAAAAGCTACTCAGCGATGCTCTTGCCCCTCGAGTTTGCTCCCAAATGCTCCGAATCTAACCAAAATCAGATTAACATCATCAATATATGCTAACAGAACAAAACCCAATGGAAAGATATAAATTTTGACAAAATTCTCGAAATTCGGCAAAATCCGAGCCCCAGGCCCACGTCTCGGAATTCTATAAAATTTACATCACTAGAATCCTCATCCTTTCACGATTCTACACATACCAAGAATACCACAATCGGACCATAATTGCACATTCAAATCACCAAAAGAATTTTCCAAACTTCCTCCCATTTTCCCCAACTTTTCAACTTTAAATTCCTCAAATTTCAAGCCTAATACGACACGTATAACATAGAAATGAGTTTTTAATTCGGGAAACTTACCTCCACTGAAGACCCTCGAATTTCTCCTTCAATTTGCTCTCAAACCAGCTCAACCCGCATGCAACAATGGAAGAAATGCCTAAAAATTCGCGGAGGCACCTATTTATATTTTCTGTCCAGTTAATCCGCACCTACGGACCCGTACCTGCAGTCCTAGGTGCGCACCTGCGAAATACCACTAACAGCCCAAACATCGCACCTGCGATGCCTCACCCGCACCTGGGGTTTCGCAGGTGCAGCCCATGTTTCGCACCTGCGGACCCCTCCAGCCTGGCCTCTTCTCGCACCTGCGCAATGATCTTCGCACCTGCGACCAGCAGCTATTTTGCTGCAAATTCCTAAGTCCAATCCTCCGTTAACCATTCGAAATCAATCCCGAGCCCCTCGGGGCCCCAACAAAACATACCAACACACCCTATAGCATCATTCAAACTTAGTCGAGCCTTCGAAACACCAAAAACAACACAAAAACACCAAAATTACATCAAATTCAAGCCTATGAACTTTGAAACTTCTAAATTTCTCCAATGATGCCGAAACCAACCAAAACACATCCGATTGACCTGAAAATTTGCACACATATCCAAAATGACATTACGAACCTGCTCCAACTATCGGATTTCCATTCCGACCCCTATAGCCTATTTTCCCCGGCCGACCGGAAATCGCCAAAAACTAACTTTCGCCAATTCAAGCCTAATTCTACACCGGACATCAAAATTTCATTCTGAACACACTCCTAAGTCCCAAATCACCTAACGAAGCTATCCGAGCCATAAAATCTGCATTCCGAGGCCGTTTACCAATAAGTCAACTCTCAGTTGACTTTTTTAACTTTTAAGCTAATTTAAGAGACTAAGTGTCTTAGTTCTCACCATGACCACTCCGAACCCAAACCAACCGACCCAGCACAACATAAATAGGCTAAGAAATATATGATAAAATAGAAATGGGGGAAACAGGGATAATCTCACGAAACAACCGGTCGGGTCGTTACATAACATAACAAAGTTGTTCCATTTCCAGGAACAATAATCTGAATCTTATATTCTCAAGGTTAAATTCGGTCAAATTTGTGAACTTTCCAACCCTTTGTCATAACCCGATTTACCCTCTGAAAGGTATCGTGACGGTACCTTGTCTCTACGACTAGGTAAGCCTAAATTTGTGGAAGATATCACATGAAAATAATAAAAATAAATACGAAATAAAGTAAATCTATTAAATGCAATTTCGCCACTCGGCATGTACAAATATAAATCCCAAAACCCAGAATGTCACATTTAGTCACAAGCTTTATCCCAAAATAGCTCCACACAACGAAAAGGAAATACATGAGATGTATCTATCTAACTAGAATAGAAGGTGACTCGGAGGATTCTGCGAACGCGGCATAATTACCTTGCGGTCTCCTTGAAGCAGCTACGACGACCACTAGTCACGGAACTGCGTGCTAGAACCTAGATTTGGACACAAAAAACATGCGCAGGAAAGTGAGTAAACACCAATTGGTACTCAGTAAGTGCCAAACCTAACCCCAGTCAAGTAGTGACGAGGTTAGGTTAAGGCTCTACTGAATTTATAAGTAAAATAGTTTAAAATAGTGTAGAGGGAAAATAACTTCTAGGGTAAACAGTAAAAATGCATAATCCGAAATAAAACAGCATCAGGGAGCCCTGGGCTCAGCACAACGTATCACACAGTGGAGTCTCCCGGGATACCGTTCTGTAGTCAAAATATGAAAATGCAGTACAGGGGGATAGCTCCCGGAATACGTCCGTAGTCCCAATTTAAATATACAGTACATGGGGAAAGCTCTCGGAATGCGTCTGTAGTCCCAATTTAAATATGCAGTACAAGGGGAAAGCTCCCGGAATACGTTTGTAGTCCCAATTTAAATATGCAATACAGGGAAAAATCTCCCGGAATACGTCCGTAGTCCCAATTTAAATATGCAATACGGAACGAATGACAGATAAGACATCAATTGAAACGGTTCATCAAATAGCAGGTAGGGAAAAGAAATAAGCTAACTAACATGGCTCACAGAGTGTCAAATATGAAATTTAATGTTAACAGGTAAGCATGATTTCCTAATCTAATTTGAAAAATTTAACACAGTACAACAAGGTAATAAGAGAAAAATCAATTTATAATTTATGGAGAAAAATGGAATTTTTCAATAATGGTCTGTGTACGTACACGGCGCGCACACAACAATTAATCAAAACAACCTAAGGAAAGTCCTCAATACAGAGTTAGGCAAGCCACTTACCTCGACTGCTATATTCAACTCGAAATCACGGTCTTGCCACGAGTACCCGACTCCGAATGTCCCAAATCTATTCAATTCAATTGCAGAATGTAAATATCACTTTAAGAAATCAATCTAGCTAATTAGTTCAAGGCTAATACACGAAATTAGAAAAATTACCCAAAAAGTCCCCTAGGCCCACGTCTTGGAATCGGGTAAAAATTACAAATTTCGGACACCCATTCACTCATGTGTCTAAACATACAAGAATTACTTGAATCGAATACCAAAACCTCGATCAAAACTCAAAAACTTGGCCTAAGAACTTTATCCAAATTTTCCCTAATTTTCCACCAAAATTTCGCAATTAAAGGATGGATAAGTGTATAATCATAGAAATTAGTCTAAACCGAGTAGGAATTACTTACCCAAATTTCCCAGGTCTCTCCAAAAATTGCACTTTTCCGAGCTCTCAAGTTCAAAATATGAATTATGGCTTAAACCCTCGATTTTGGATTTTAAAATCTGCCTAGGTGAGAGTTCATCTCGTTCGTGGAAGAACCACCGCGAAAGTGAAGGGTAAGAAACACACGCCCTAAATTTGGCCTACACGAATGCGTACCTGGGGCTGTGAATGCGGACCACTGCCTCCCTAACCCTATGCGAACGCGTTACCATTTACTCGAACGCGAAGGGTAAAACACTGGACCCCCTGAGCCTAAATCCTTCTTCGCGAACGTGGCCTGGACCACGTGTTCGCGGTGAGCACTGGACCAAACCATCGCGTTCTCACCTAGCCTAATGCGATCGCATAGAGTAATTTCTCCCTTTGCCCAGCTTAACCTATGTGTTCGCGACACCCCTTATGCGAACGCATAGAAGAACACCAACACCAGAAAATCTGATCCTTCCTGAGCCTAATTTTTAACCCGTTGAGCATCCGAAACACATTTGAGGGCCCCGGGACCTCAACCAAACCTACCATCCAGTCCTAATATCCCATTAAAACTTGGTCGAGCCTTCAAAATACATCACATAACACCAAAATCACAATTTATGCATGGATTCAAGCCTAAGGACTTATGAAATTTCCAAAATCTACAATCGATACTGAAACACATCAAAACTAGTCTGAATGACCTCAAATTTTACACAAAGGTCATAAATGACACTACGGACCTACAACTACTCTCGGAATTCCATTCCGAGCCCGATATCAAAATTTCACTTATCGGCCGAAATCGCCGAAATTCTAACTTTCGCCAATTCAAGCCTAAATCTACTACAGACCCCGAAACCGCATTTCGAACATGCTCCTAACCCCCAAAATCACCTAACGGAGCTAATGGAGCTAACAGAGTCGACATAATTCCATTTTGGACTCGTCTTCACACAGTTCCAACTACGGTTTGATTTCTAAAGGTTAAACTCACATATAGGGACTATGTGTCCAAAAACTCTCCGAAATTCACAACTAATCATTCAAACGAGTCCCATAAGCAGATATAAACATGGGGAAAACAATTATTAGGGGATCGGGGCTCTAACTCTCAAAACGACCAACCGGATCGTTACACCCTTCAAATTTCCAACTTTCGCCAATTAGTGCCGAATCCTTTTAGAAATATCCAATTGCAAATCCGAGCATCCGCCCGAGTCCAAAAATTACCATCCGGATATAAGTAACCATCAAAACTCCAATCCGAGCTCAATGCTAAAAACTCAAACTTGGTCAACTATTCCAACTTAAAGCTTAACTCATGAAATTAATTCTTTCAAATTGATTCCTTACAATCTGAAAATCAACACCAACGATTCACACAATTCACAGTACATCATACAGAGCTACTCATGCCCTCAAACTACCGAGCGAAGTGCAAATACTTAAAATGACCGGTCGAGTAGTTACAAATATTCGATACCACATTCACATAGAGTAATCAGTTATATAGACATAAGACATTTCTAGTAGTTGTTTTTAAGCATTAGACCATTTTTGTTAGTGAATATCTTCTGGTAGTTGATTTCTGTTTGAAGTTCTTTGTAAACAGATATGTAAACTCAACTATTGAGTTTTAGGAAGAAAAAGTGTTTTTGAACCTGTTTTTGCAAAACAAAGTTGTAACTCCTTTTAAAGATTTTCCAACTCAGTTATGCAAGCTCGGGTTTTGAAAAACTTAAAAGGAAATCACCTTTCACGACTACTTTGTGGTGGGAGCCTCCCAGAACACCCTTTTGATCTAATTTACAAAACCGAATAATACCGAATTTGATCATTCTATTTAGAAATTACCTTTCAAGGCTGATGAAAATATTAGTAGTAATATGTCTACTGTTGGCCTGAAAAAATAAGTTGGTGGAAAACATAACAGGATTGTTAATAAGGTGGAAAAGCAAGTGAAATTTGAGGATTATCCTAGGAAACTATCTGTTGAATCCCAGGTAGAGAAGAAGAAGAATATCAAGAGCAAATGTGTAGTGTCTGCCAAAATACAGCCTTTGTTTAAATCAGCATATTCAAGTCCAATTTATCATCTTCAACAATGATGAAATTTCACATATTACAAGAAAACAAAGAGGAAAGAGGATTTGCGCACTCCCCTTAGCTAATGGCCAAAATTCAAGATCCAGAAAAACCCCAGCAAAGAGTTCGCTGGAGAAAAGGAAGTCGTCGGAGAAAAGGTAGTGCACCGGAGAGAAAGGCTAGCTCGTTTTTGAAGTTCAGAGAGTGCACAGAGAGAAAGCGTATGCCTTGTTTCTATCGATTGTTTTTAGGTTTTGAGAGTTTGATGGGTCATGTTTGGGCACCTAGACAGGTCTAGTTGGGCTAAATATTTGTCACAATCTGAATTCCCACCATCGGGACTGTGATGGGCCTAACGCTGCACTTGCTAGGTAAGTCAACATTAGAGGTTTGCAACATAAAAATCTTATAACATACGGAGAATCACTGCAACTGAACACACACTAATAAAATAAGAAGCGAAATTTGAATGTTGATACTGCGTAAATAATATTGATATGACTAACTACCCATGATCTGGAGTTACAACTCACGGACTACTAAAATTAACTACAAGTATTTGGCCGAAAGAAAATGTGCAATTGTTTATGAACTAAAAGAAAACAGTAATGAGTATATAGGAGGGGACTCCAGGAATCTCTGGACGTCGGGAGATCTACCTCGGGTCTCCTGCGCAAAGGTCAGCTACGATCTCAGAATCAGCTCAGATCAATATCTGGATTTGCACAGAAAGTGCAGAGTGCAACATCAGTACAACCGACCCCATGTACTGGTAAGTGTCGAGCCTAATCTCGGCGAAATAGTGACGAGGTTAGGACAAGACACCCACATATAACCTGAACAATATAATCATGCTAGTGGCAACAACAGTAAATATCACAATATAAACCTCAACCTTGAATTAACACTCACATATCACGGCACAACATCACCCTTCGTGCTTTACACTCTTCCTCACAATATAAATATTGCATGCACGACATCGCCCTCCGTGCTTTACACTCCTCCTCACAAATCACATAATCAATAACAACGAATAGATAGGAGTATCACAAAGAAACCAGTGTTTTATCCATAATTAATATCAGAATATAAACTTCAACCTTGAATCAATATTCGAAAGTTACCAAATCTCATTGAAATCAGATATAAGTCACCCAACATTTCAGATAACACGCTAAGCATGGATAGTAGAATTTAAGGCTACAAAATAGACAAGAATAGAATTTCAATCGCATGCTATGGCTCGAAAATAACACATAGATTCTTGTTACTTCACATATACATCATATTTAACAACCAAACTTGTACCAAGTAAACACACAATACCTATTCCCTCAAGCCAAAGTTAGACACGACAATTACATCGATTCGCAGGCCACTCACTGCTCAAGAACCGCTTTTCCTTTAGAATTCACATCCAACCCACTCGTATCTAGTCATAATTAGCTTAATATCATCAATTATTGCTAAAGGAATCAACTTTAATGAATAATCACAGATTTTCCGAATTTTCCCCAAAAAAGTCAAAAACCGACCCCAGACCCGCTTGGTCCAAACTCGAGGTTCGGACCAAATTTCGTTTACCCATTCACTCCCGAGCCCGAATATTCCATTAGTTCCGGAACCTGACCCCAAATCGAGGCTTAAATTTCCAAATTTACAAAATCCCCAATTCTCCTAAAATCCCTAATTTCTACCCTTAGAGAACAAGATTTAGGACTAGAAATCTAATGGGTGTTGATGAAAATTGAAAGGAATGAGTTTAAGAACACGAACCTATGATTTGGTGTTGAATTCCCACTTCAAAAATCGCCCAAGGTTGAATTCTAGTGAAGAAAATATGAAATTTTGAACAAATCCCGTCTTTGAAGTCTGTCTTAAAACACTGGATATGCCTTCACGTTCGCGCGAGGCCTCTCGCGATAGCGATGCACAGCGGCCTAAGGCCTTCGCATTCACGAGTCAATCCACACGTTCGTGTAAGGTAGCTCCCACCAAGCTTCCGCGTTCGCGACCCAATGGACGCGTTCGCGTAGAATATTACTGATCCCTTCTCCCAGGTCCCTTATTCTCCGTGTTCGCGATAGACAGGTCGCGTTCGCGAAGGTTAAAGCCCCTCGCTGCTCCGCGTTCACGACCCATCCTTCGCGTTCGCGAAGAGGAAATTTCCCTTGCCCCCATTTTACCTTACGCGTTCGCGACACTACCTACGCGAACGCGAAGAACGGCACACCAGAACAGCTGCTGCAGCAAAATCTCAAATTTTCTAAGTGCAAATCACCCCGTAGCCTATCCGAAACTCACCCGAGTCCTTGGGCCGCCAAACCAAACATGCAAATAAGTCCAAAAAATCATACGGACTTGCTCGTGTGATCGAATCGTTAAAATAACACCTGAAACTAAGGATTTAGCATCAAAATCAATGAAATTCTCAAGAACACTTAAAGTTATTATTTTCTCAACCGAAGGTCCAAATCACGTCATTTAAACTCCATTTCTCACCAAATTTCACAGACATGGTTTAGATATTATAATGAACCTGTACCAGGCTCCGGAACCAAAATACGAGCATAATACCATCAAAATCAAGCATTAAGCACATACTTTAAAACTATAGATTTTTCTGAAATTCAATTTTAGTCAAAAATTTATTTCTCGGGCTATGGATCTCGGAATTCGATTCTGGGCATACACCCAGATTCCATATTTTATTACGGATCCACCGAGACCGTCGGAATACGGGTTCGTATCTGTTTATACAAAATGTTGATCAAAGTCAACTAAAAATCACTTTTAAATTCCAAAAACTATTATTTCTCCTATTTTCCACATAAAGGTTTTTCGAAATTACGCGCGGACTGCGCATGAAAATCGAGGAGGACAAATATAAAATTTTTAAGCTAATGAGCGTGGAATAAAGTCCTAAAACACAAGATGACCCCTTGGGTCATCACAATATTTTTACGGGTTGAAATAGGCTCAACCCATAACGACCCATCAATAAGATTCTTTCATGCCCAACCCATTAGTTGTTGGGCTGGCTGGGTGGGTTAGTTTGGCTTGGGCTCAAAATGCCACCCCTAGATGGAGCTAAAGATTAGATAAGAGAAGAAGTGAATTTCTTTTGACATAAATATTATAGGCCTCATGCATTACATGATATTCTGAATATATTTGTGACGACCCGACTGGTCGTTTTGAACATTTGCACTTTGCTCGGTAGTTTTAAGGCGTGATTAGTTCCGTATGATGTGTTATAACTTATGTGAATCGTCGTTTTGGGTTTTCAGGTTATTCGAAATCGATTTGGAAGAATGAACTTCATGAGTTAAGCTTTAAGTTGGAAGAGTTGACCAAGTTTCACCTCTTAGTATTTGACCTCGAACTGTAGTTTTGATGGTTCTGTTAGGTTCGGATAGTGATTTTGGACTCGGGGGTATGCCCGAATTTGCATTTGGATGTTCTTAGAAGGTTTCGACACAAATTGGCGAAATTTAGAATTTGAAGGTTTGGAAAATTAAAGTTCATAAGTTTGACCGAGAGTTGAATTTGGAGATATCAAATTCAGATTATGGTTCCGAGAATTATGAATAGTTTTGTTATGTCACTTGGGACTTGTGTGCAAAATTTGAGTCCATTTCGGCGTGAGTTTTAGAAGTTGAAAGTTAATTAACTTCATTGAGTCGATTTGAGGTGCGATTTTGATATTGTTAAGTGAGATTTGAAACATCGAGTGGGTCTGTGTTATGATTTGGTACTTTCCTGCAAAATTCGGGGTCGTTCGGAGTTGGTTTGATAGCATTCAGACGCTTGGTTACAATTATGAAGTTTTTGAGTTCTCCCTTCAAATTTCATGCGTGTTGATATTTGATTCATGGTTTCAAGTGTTTTTTGGTGATTTGATCGCGCGATAAAAGTTTGCTTGATGTTTCTAGACTTGTAAGGATGTTTAGCATGGAGCCCCGAGGGCTAGGGAGAGTTTCGGGGTGGTTTCAGACCATTTCCAGGCCATTTTTAGTTGCTGGTTTTTGGCTACAGGTGTGTACAATGCGATCGCATGGATTTGGTCATGTTAGCGAAGAGAAAAATAGAAAAAATGGAGTTGTGAATCACGATTGTGAAAGCCTTCTCGCGATCGCACAGAAGAAAATCTCTGTTGTACTGACTCAACTTTGGAAGTTTATATCTTCCAATCTATAAGAAATTTGGAGATGATCCAAAATTAAAGTTGTAGACATTTGTGTCTAGTTTTCATAAAATCAAACCGTTTGTAAATTGGAATTATGTAGAAGAAGTTATGGCCAATATACTACAGACTGTCTGAGAAGAGTTGGGAAGGGTTAAATGAAAGTTTGTTCTTCGCCATCGCGGGGAGATGGCCGCGATCGCATAGGGTAAAAATTGTCCTGAAAAATTTTGTAATCACGATCGCGATGTTTTTGACCGTGATCACGAAGGGTACCCCTGGAACAGTGCATATAGTACTCTATTTTGAAGGTTTCAAACATTTATGCATATTTGGAGCTAAGGAGCTCGGATTGAGATGATTTTTGAAGCGATTTTTACCATATGGATTGGGGTAAGTGTTCTCTACTCATTTATGGTTATATTTCATGAATCTATCTTTATTTTCGGCATTTGGTTGGTGATTTCAAAAGAGAAATTGGGGGTTTTAGCCTAAAGTTTCATAATGTGAATTTTCGAGTTTTGAACATCGATTTGGAGTCGGATTTGAGTGAAACTAGTATGGTTGGACATGTAATCGAATGGGTTGTTGATTTTTTGAGTTTTGTCGGGTTCCGAGGCACTGCCCGGGTTAGACATTTTGGCCAGTTTTGGGCTTTTGATTCACCATTTGACCTTTGTCGATTGAAATTGCTTCCTTTAGCATTGTTTGATGTATTTGAGTTGATTTTGGTTAGTATCGATTCGTTCGGAGGTCGGAACGCACGGGATGGCATTCTTGGAGAATCACTTGGCTTGCTCGGTATTGGAATTGGATCGTTCGAGGTAAGTAACACTTCTAAACTTGGTGCTGAGGGTATGAAATCCCAAATTACATGTTATGTGATTGGTGTTGAGGTGATGCACATACTAGGTGACGGGCGTGTGGGCATGCACCATGTAAATTATAATTCCTTTATTTCTGTGGTACTATGTAGTTACCTGATCTAACCTGTAACTATGAAACTTCTACGTTCTTGAGCTATTGGGGTGTGATCCATGTTAGAAACCATGTCTAGGCTACATGTTTATCCTGTTGGGACCCACATAGGTTATTTCTATTGTTGAGTTATCTACTTTCATTGTATTACATACTCAGTCATACATATTCAAATGCATATCATATTTCAGTCTCTGTACCATTTATTGACACATCATATCATTATTTTGGGCTAGTTTTATGGCATTGTGAGCCCGAGAGACTGGATAGATTGATGACTGAGTGAGGCCGAGGGCCTGAGTGTGAGTTATATTGTGGGATCGAGTTGCACGCCGCAGAAGATTATATTGATTTGTGCCATGTTTGTCTTGATATAGCACTTGAGATGAAGGATCCCCTCCGGAGTCTGCACACACTCCCAGTGAGTGCGGTTGATTATATTGAGGGAAGGATCTACCCTGGACATGGATCTTGTCCGAAGCATTTATATACCCGGGGATGGATCTTCCCCACGAGCTAGATTTGGCCATACTCAGTACTGAGTGATTGATGGTCAGCTGATGTATATATCTCGGGATGGATCTTTCCTGGGCCCTATTGGCCATATACAATATTGAGTGGTTGATCATGACGAGTGGAAAGTGTGAAACATTGAGATTGAGTACTCCGAGAGTATGAGTACATGAGTTCATCACTGAGGTACATGGCACTGACATGCACATATGTCATACAAGCATAGAGATGCATTTATGACTTCTCACACATATTAACATATGAGCATAGTGATATATGTTACACTGGCTACCTGGAAAGAAAAATAGAACATCTTATATATTGTTGAAAGGATTTTTGGGAAAAATTACTGTTTTCAAATTTACTCATATTCTCGATTATTTCAGTAAAGGATTTTGGTTTTCACTGATATACTTTAAAAGCGAAACTATTTTTTGGGAAACTATGAATAAACTGAGCATTTCATCTCTGAATTACTTCTTTTATTACTTGCTTTACATTGTTATGAACTGTTGTTGGATATTGGTGTTGGACCCGACCTTTATTCTAGCTCGTCACTACTTTCAACCTAAGGTTAAGTTTGTTACTTATTGAGTACATGGGGTCGGCTGTACTCATACTACACTTCTGCACCTTGCGTGCAGATGTTGGCTACTGACATTGATGAGATCGAAGGATCTGGATTCGAAGATGTACCTGCGTCCGGGTCATATCTGCCTCTTGTTCATGGTAACCTTAGATTCACAACAATCTGTTTATGTACATTTCGAACATATGTATTTATTTTTTTTGTATATTCTAATCATAGAAGCTCGTGATTTGTACTACTAATCCTTGGGGAATGTATCAGTTTTAGATATTTTCTTGTATTTGATTGTCTTATAAATTTCATTGGAATTGGTTAGCTGTTAATTGGCTTACCTAGAGGGTTGGTTTAGGTGTGTGATGACCCAAAAGGTCATCCCGTATTTTTCTAGCTAATTCTATGTTCCGAGGTTGTGAAAATCTCCTTCTATCTCACCTCGATTTTCGTGCANCAAAATGCAATCCCGTATATTTCTAGCTAATTCTGTATTTTGAGGTCATGAAAACCACCTTCTATCTCACCTCGATTTTCGTGCACATCCCGGGCGTGTAGCCGGGAAGCCTTTATGTGAAAAACTGATAAAAATGATAATTTTGTATTAGAAATTTGAATAAATTGATTTCAGTCACCGTTTTTGGTAAACGAACCCGGACCCGTGATTTGACGGTCCCGGAGGGTCCGTAGAAAAATATGGGACTTGGGCATATGCCTAGAATTGAATTCCGAGGTCCCAAGTATGAGAAATGAATTTTTAAAGAAAATTATTTTTTGAAAAATATAAAGGTTTTTGAAAATGAAATTTAATGTGAAACCTGTGGTATCAGGCTCGTATGTTGGTTCCGGAGCCTGGTACAGGTTCGATATGATTTATATGTGTTATCTGTGAAGTTTGGTAATAAACGGACTTGCTTTGACGTGATTCGGGTCAAAAATGCAAAATTTGATGTTTAAAGAAGTTTTGAGAAATTTCATTGATTTTGAGGTTTAATTCGATGTTTATGATGTTATTTGGTGTTTTGATTATTCAAATAAGTACGTAGGATGTTTTTGAGGTTGTGTGTATATTTGGTTTTGAGCCCCGAGGTCTCGGGTGTGTTTCAGATGGGTTCCGGGTCCATTTTTCCTTTTTTGAACTGTTGAACCTGCAGTCTGGTTTCCTTCTATGCGATCGCATAGGAGTAGTCGTGATCGCATAGTGTCTCTTTGAGCAGCCTATACTTTCCTTCAATGTGTTCGCGCATAATCTACCGCAATCGCAGAGGTATACTTTATTCTTCTTCGCGATCGCATTTACAGCATCGCGATCGCATAGTATTCCAGCAGGGCATCCGGTTATCTCTTTTACGCGATCGCATTCCACGATTCGCGATCACGTAGTGTGGCAATTTGGGCAGCAGGTAACTTCTCATACGCGATCGCACACGTGCCTTCGCGATCGCATAGAGCGTTTTGGCCAGTGGCAATTGTTCCTCTTCGCGATCGCATTACTTCCCCCGCGATCGCAGTACTTTAAGCCTGGGCAGCCTTTCTTTTCTTCTCCGCGATCGCAATCAATGTTCCACGATCGCGATTCATTAAACATCTGGGCAGAATATAAGTTTTCCAAAAACGGGGTTTCACCATTTTATACATATTTTGACTTCTAGAACTCGGTTTTGGGCGATTTCTTGAGGGTTTTTTCACACAAATCGAATGGGTAAGTGTTCTTCCACTAGAATTAATTATATTTCATGAATTAGTTCTTGTTTTCATCATTTAATTTGTGTTTTGGGTTGAGGGGATTGTGGGTTTTGAAATAAAGTTTCTAAAATGAAAAATCATGATTTGAAAGACCAAATGTTATCGGAATTGGATAAATTTAGTATGGGTGAACTCGTATCAGAATAGGTAATCGGAATTTGTAAAATTTGTCGGGTTCCGAGTTGCGGGCCCGGGGGTCGACTTTTGGGTCGATTTTTATAGTTTTGTAAAGATTGAAACTTTATTATTCGGAATAGTTCCTTATACGTTTTATGTGTATTTTGAAGTTGTTTTAGTTGATTGTAAACCGTCCGGAGGTCTTTCCGTCCGAGGAGTCTATTTTTGAGTACCGGATTGTCGTCTTTGAGGTAAGTATCTTGCCTAATCTTGTGTGGGGAACTACCCCTTAGGATTGAGTCTTCCTTGTTGATTGTAGTACGAGTATGCGAGGTGACGAGTGTGTACTCGTACTTATTTGCAATTACATTGCCCTTTTAGGATTCGTAGATTCTTATATTACATGTGTATGATTTGTAATTGTTATACTTGAATCCTTGGTTGTCAATTTCATTCCTTCCTGTTTAAATTAGAATTACTTGTTTTTGGATTCTTCGTTGGCTATTTGAGTTTACTTGACTTAACTGAATATTCTACTTCTCTTATCATCATGCTATATTTTCTTCCTAGCTTGCCTAATTGACTATAATTAGTGTCATCTAGCCTTATAGTTGACTAGCCGTAGTTGGAACAATTATTCGTTGGACTCAAGCATGCCCGTGAGTCTTATATTTTGATTTATATGACTATTACCTTAAGTGTCACTTAGGTCTAATTGTTAGACATTTGTGTTATTGGTATTTCCTTGATGTTGCCTATTATTGGGCCTTTTATTTTAAGCTGAGTGTTATTCCGTGAAGTAAACTGTTTAGGTGAGATTGGTTATAGATGTTTCCCTTGCCGGGATGTTATGGTTTCTGTTACTGCCTATGCTGTTAATGATATTGTTGATATTGTTGACTCCCTTGCCGGGATGTGATGGTTCCTATTACTGTTTATGCTGTGAATGATATCGTTTGTACTGTTGACTTCCTTGCCGGGATATTGTGGTTTCTATTACTGGTTATGCTGTTAATGATATTGTTGATATTGTTGACTCCCTTGGCGGGATGTGGTGATTTATGGGTCATATTGTTGGTTTTTCCTTGCCAAACTGTTGTTCTTGATATTGTTTGGGTGAGGAAGAGTGTAAAGCATGAAGGATAATGCCGTGCTATGTTCATGATATTTAGCACGAGGGAACATTCCATGTAATGTTTATGATATTTAGCACGAGGGAACATTCGGTGCCATGTTTATGAGATTTAGTGCGAGGGAACATTCCGTGCCATGTTTATGATATTTAGCACGAGGGAATATTTCGTGCCATGTTTATGTTATCTAGAACGAGGGAACATTCCGTGCCATGTTTATGTTATTTAGCACGAGGAAATGTTCCGTGCCATGTTAATGTTATTTAGCACGAGGGGAAATTCCGTGCCATGTTTATGTTATTTAGTATGAGGGGACATTCCGTGCCATGTTTATGTTATTTAGCACGAGGAGAAATTTCGTGCCATGTTATGTTATGTTAGCACGAGGGAACATTACGTGCCATGTTATGTTATGTTAGCACGAGGGGACATTACGTGCCATGTTATGTTATGTTAGCACGAGGGGACATTTCGTGCCATGTTATGTTATGTTAGCACGAAGGGACATTCCCTGCCGTATTTATGCATTATTATTTCCGTCGTTCTTGTTTGCCATTTACTGCATGTATTAGCAAGATTTGATAGTCCTCTTGTGCTGCATGGAAATTTCTAAGTGACGGACTGAGTCCTGGTGGATAAATCTTGAGGAGATTTTTATCAAGGGATTTTATTGAAAGTATTATTGAAAAAGCAATGGTTTTGAAATGATTATATTTGAATGACTTTTACATCGAAGGTATATTTGAAAAGCACTAGTCTTGCCTAAAATGATATTTGGAAGTCATTTATTGGGAAAGCCTCTTTGGAGAGCTTCGTAGTTTGAAAGAAACTATGTTTTATGTAATTCGCTCTATTAATTATACTTATGTCTACTTTTGGAGAAATTATGTTTTCAAAGTAAACTCTTCCATACTAAAATGATTTTATTTGCAAAAATTTTTCATATGAACTGCTGTTTAAATATTTATACCAGTTATGGATTTTAGTGGCTAAGGCCCGATGTGAAAAAATCGACGTGGAGTTGAGTTATCAGTGTTCTCTATTGTATTGTGTTTCCTTTCGATTCGGCTTGTTTTGCTGTCCTTCCGCTTTATATTGTCATTGTTGTGGATTATCCTGAGAAGTCTTAGATAGATGTAACGTTCGGTCATTTCTATATTCATGTTATTTATTTTGTAGACCAATGGTTTCTTGACTAGTCCTCGTCACTACTCCACCGAGGTTAGTCTTGATACTTACTGGGTACCGCTGTGGTGTGCTCATACTACACTTCTGCACATTTTTTTATGTGCAGATCCAAGTATATATTGTAGTAGCTGTGTGGATGATTGCCGATGAGACTCAAGGTAACCTGATGCTGCGTTCGCAGCGTTCGCAGGCGTCGGAGTCACCTTCTTTATATTTATTATTCATACACTGTTGTATCTACTTCCAAACAGTTGTACTTGGAAGTTGTAGAAGATTTGTAGAGCTTATGACTTGTACTACCGGTTTTGGGAAAGTTTGTACATTGTGTTGAGATTTTATATCGAGACTGCTAGCCTTCTTTTATTATTGTTGTTATTCAGTAACTGCTAGACTTACCTAATCCCTAAGACTAGGTGCCATCATGATACCCAACGGAAGAAAATTTGGATCGTGACAAGGTGCCATCACGACTAATTAGATTTTGGATCGTGATAATATTCAAACAACAACAATCTTTCTGTTCTGAGAAGAGACTTACTAATTGATCTAGAAAACATAGAAAGTTCAGATGATGACCATGGAGATTAAGTTGCATGTGCAAAAACAGAGGAGGATGTACAACATAAGACAGTAAAATAGGAGAAAAATCACATATCACTTATATAGATGTAACACTAAATAAGTTTATATGCACGTTCACATAAATCAAGGTACAAGTTTGCTTCAACTAAATAGCTGACTCCTATCAGAACAAATTAGATGTCCCTGCTTAACATTGCAGACAACTTGGTTAACGTACAGGATACTGCAACACAAGACCAAATGATGAGGAACGAGAAATTTAAATCACTTCAGCTATATTTGCAAAAGATATGAGAATATTGAAACTAACAATATTTTACACATGGAATTAGCGGAGGGAGATCGAGACAAACTACCACTCTTCCCAAGCAAAAGGAGCATTATGGACAACCATGTAGTATTGGCTGGCATGAGCGCGGGCATATTAAGGATTTAAGCTTTATGGTTCAATCCTTAAAACTAATTATAAAGTCATCTACTATTGAATTTGGATATAATTACACAACTGGATATAATTGAGAGGGTGTAATTACACTCTTCAATTCTCAAGTAGGATGTAAGAATTGATGGTACAATTATAAGGTAATGTAACTTTTTTTTCTTTTTTCAAATATATTAAGTACTCTTCATTTTATAATATTTTTTTTCATTTCTCTTATTCTTATTTTCTTAACCCTTCACGTGTTGGTTTGGTCATGTGAGGAGGAGGAGCACAAAGACCCCGGTGAGGAGGTGGGAGAGGTTGACATTTGAGGGCCTACGAGAGGTAGAGGTAGGCCAAAAAAGAGGTGGGGAGAGGTGATGAGGCAAGACATGGCACAACTTTAGCTGACTGAGGACATGACCCTTGATAGGAAGGTATGGAGGTTGAGGATTAGAGTAGTTGAGTAGGTAGTCTAGAGTGTTCATAACAATAGTATTAGCACGCAGTCTCACTTTCTGTTGGTAGTATGTTTTTATGACTAACCGTTGTTTCCTTTCATCGTTGATGACCTCACTATCTTGTTGTTTTTATTCTGTTTTATATGCCTTTTTGGTACTGTCCCTTATTTTCTATATTTTTATTAATGTGGTGCTTATGTTTTCCTGAGCCGATGTTCTATTGGAAATAGTCTATCTATCCTCATAAGGTAGGGGTAAGGTCTGCGTACACACTACCTTTTCTAGACCCACATTGTGGGATAATATTGGGTATGTTGTTGTTGTTGTATTAAATACAATTTCGTATTTTACTAGCTTTATTTTTTTATTAATTAGTGTACAATAATTATTAAAAGTACCTTACAAATCATAAATTTCATACTTTACTCATATGAGTTGGTAAAAGTTTTAAATTTATAATTGAAACTTTTATTATTTTTTAAGTTAATGTATTATTTATTTGAAAGATAATCAAAATACCGATAATTTTTTTCTAATATTAGTTACCAATTTATAATTATTTAATACTTTTTAAAATATACTTTAAATACTAATAAATAATATCTAGTATTTCTTATATATACATATATTTATTACAGTTTAATGAGTTAGTAAAAATATTAAATTATTATTGCAATTTTAATGTAATTTAAGTAATAATATTTTTATTTGGAAGATACTTACTAGAGTACTTTAAGATGTTACTTATTAATTTATAATTATTTAATATATTTGATAGGCTAATCTTAAAATTTTTTGTTAACTATAATTATATTTGTCCAACCAAACATGACAGTGAGTGTTACATTATAGTTACGTTCCAACAAACAAATATGTCATTATAACTATTATATTATGTAATTACTAGGGTATTTAATTACACAATCATGTAACTACACATCGAAGTAATTACACATAACCTTTCAAATATACCCTTATGATTTAGTATTGAACCCATTGTATTTTACAATCTATGGGTTCGTATCTATTATTTATGTTAGGGTTTGCTTGATTTTCTTCATATTTGAATTTTGTTACTTGAAAAGTAAAATATTTTACCATAATTAATTTACTTAAAGATAAAATTTAAATTTCTTCCATATTTGACATATCCCTTTCTTGGAGAAAATTGGTTGTGGACCTCTATATGTTGAGGATCTTTCGTTCCATAACAACACAATAAAATTCACAACGTAATCATTAAAAGAATATTATTTAAGGGAGATTATTCACTCAATAGTTTTTATATTTTCTTTTATATTAGTTTACCATATGCAAGCTCAATTAATCAAATCACATCAAAGTATTATGTTTCTTTTAGTTTATTTTTCTTTGTTGTTTGATTTATCGACATCAATATTTTCTTTGTTAGCTTCCCATGATGCCTTCTTGTTTTCTATCCCAATAATCTATTATACTTTTAGTAGATTTTTACACATAAGTTTATAATCTGCATTGAAAGTACTACGCTCAAATGAAACAATTTGTTGCATCTGCCAATATCTGTATATATAGACATAGTTATTAGAGTAGTGAATGTAGTGATTTTCTCTAAAACTATTGATAGCAATTATTGCAGGGGTAAATTTTGTCCGGCCGAAATCACACCCTGTGGCAGTCAAGTGTAGACTTGACTCAGTTTTTCCAACAATTAGCGAAATTTTGAGTCTTTGGCCTTAGATTAATTTTCGGAAGTGAAATGAAGAGAACACAAGCTAATATAGAAAAAAATTCACCGTTGTATTGATCAAAAAAACATATAAAAAGAACCCTCACTTAGGTATGAACACAAATCGTTCACATCTGACCTCGTCTAGCAAAGATCACAAGTCGATCTTGCCTACTAAGGCCTACCTAATGCCAACCTTAGCCCTTTAGGAACATAGTTAGAAGCCCTCACATTTTCCTCTAATTTCCCTTTTGAATTTCACACGAAATTCCCCTCCCCCCTTCTACCCTACACATCTGACTAAGTCCGAAGGAAACTATTTATAGCACATAGGCAGCCTATGAGACTTGACAACACATCGAGACATGTCTTCTACAACTTATATCACTTGTCGGGCTCAAGGCTAATATGATCCGAACTTGTAGTTTACATCTCCAATTACTTAAACTATGATACACATGAAATTATAGTGGCTATAAACATAACACAAATCTTGCTACAAGCAAATACAAAAAGAAAGACGCCATTTGCCTTGGCATGCACATTGCATGTGCATCTTTTGTTGGCCAGCTATTGCATGCTCAAGGCTGACATTAAGCCTAGCCTTGTCCCTTAGGCATTGCTCTGCGCCAATGCCATGCCGCAACTTACCGCCATTACTTTGTTGTAGACGCCCAACACCACACTTGCACACGTCTTGTCCGAATTTCCGTCTTGTTCATGTCAGCCCTTGTTTCACTCGTACCATTGCTTGTATTCTGCTTCATGATAAGTAGAGCCGTCAAAATGGGCTTGGCTCGTGAGGCCAGCCCAACCCAACCCGCTACTTGGGTAGGGTTAGGCTAGAATTTTTTGAGCCCATTTAAAACAGAGGCTTTTAAGCCCGGTCCAAGTCAACCCACTGGCCCTAGAGGCTTGACCAATACTGGGCCTGAGCCGGCCCGTTGGCCAAAAATTAATTAACTATTAAATATTTAATATTTAAAAAAGTAAAAACTAAAAAAAATATTAACTATAATCCCCATTCTCCAACCCTAGATTGATCATTTACCTTTCTATATCAACTAGAATTGAGATTTTTGACATGCATGTAATATGACAAAATTAGTTTTTCTTTTTCTTAATAAATAACGAACTCGAAAAGATTTAGGTGGCTAATAATAATATTTGAAAATAAAATATTATTTTAAGTGGACAATGATTAGTTTGGATTACTTTAATATATTATTAATATTTAAACTGTTCTTAAGTATAGAAAAAGATCAATTTTAAATACATACAAAAAAAATTGACCACTAGTAAATTTTATGAATTTTAAATTTTTTTATAAATTATAATGATGAAATCAACAAATGATGTTAATCCTAAATTAAAAAACCTCAGCATATAAACTTATTGAAGAAATTCCTGAATCTGAGGAAAATGAAAGAAAAGTATTAAGAAAATATTCATGTAACTTTAATAATAAGAGCTAGAGATATAGAGAATTTGCATTTCAATTACGAGATTTCTCGTCAAATATCAAGCTTTTTGTACGCTCTAAGCAAACAGAAGTAGTTTACATGATTAATCGACTATGTCACGAAAAACTATTTAAGCATTTAAAGAAATTTTTTTTCTAAAAAAAATTGAAGGGCCGGTCAGCCCTAGCCCGCGGCCCTCTTAGGGATAGGTTGGGCTGGCCGTTTTAAGACCTATTCATATGGCGGGCCGACCCATCCTAGCCCACCAAATTTAAAAGTCCACGAGGCTTGGGGTGGGCTGCGCTGTTTTGACAGCTCTAATGATAAGTGGGATTTTGACTACTAATTAGCACCTTTTAGCTTTCATTTTAGTCCAAAAGCACTTAATTGTGTTCCCGAAAATTGATGAAATGTACTTAATTGTAGGAAAATTGGAAGATGAGCTCCCGATATGAAATCCTGCTCAAGAAGGAGTAATCTGAACTCAAAGACAAAAGTAGGCACAAAAGCTCAGAAGTGCGGACCGCAGAATATCATCTGCAGCCACAGGTTGTAAAGAAACTTCCATCAGAAAATATTGCAAAGTTCGGTCCGCACATGAATTGTGTGGTCGCAGAAGCTGGGTCAAATCAAAAGTTCAGAGAACTTGCATCTCAAGTCTAACAAAAGTGCGGACCGTACAATTATTGTGCGGCCGTAGAAGAAAAGCTACACGGTCGCAGTCACATTTGTGCGAACCACAGAAGAGCAAGGTGCGGCCGCAGATATTATTATGCGGACCGCAGAAAAATAGCAGTGCGGCCGCAATTTAGAATTATGCGGCCGTATATTTCCAATCCTGTCAAGCTGAAGAAAAGTGTGGACTGCACATGAAATTGTGCAGATGCAGAACCTCCAAAAGAGTATTTTTGTCCAAAAATTCCAGCCCTGTTTAAATAGAAGAGTTTCAATTTTTTATGTTAACCATCAATTGCTACAGTAGATAGTTTCTTTTACCCCTTTTAGTAGTTTCTGCTATTTTGAACCATTTGAACATAGATTTTTTGTCATTGTAGTTACTAATATGGGTTTAATTATCATTTCTACTCCTTTTTTTTTAATTTAAGCATGAGTAGCTAAATTTTCACTAGGATTGTGACCCAATCCTAGAGTGTAAACTTAATGGATGTTTGATTTATTGCTTATTTAAGGTTGAGTTTTATTATTTACCCTTGTTCTTGATTTTATTTGAAGAATTAATGGTTGCAAACATTAGTTCATGCATATTTGACTTGGTCTCTACTAGAGAAAGTGGGACTTAGTCTAGGAAAACTTTGCTAAAACCCGACTTGAGCTTTTTATCAACCGTTTTGTTCAATGCCTATTTTGGACTTGAGAAAGCCAAATTGGGCAAAATCACTCTCTGACCGAGACATATTGAGTAGTTACTTGAGTGTTGATAGCTATAATACACCCCGACCAATAAAACAAGCTTTAAAGTTTATAACTCATTAGGTAAACACCTAGGTGAAGGTCTTAGGCCTAGGTCTTTTATATCATTTGAAACACAACAAAAACAATTTCTTAGTTTCCTTCTTTAAATTGCAATCGTACTTTAATTTAGATTCTTAAACAAACCAAATATTGTGGAAGTGAAAATTTAGATATAAAAACTCACGCTCTAAGATATATACTACTAACTCCCATACATATAGCTCCCTGCGGAATTCGACCCCGACTCTTGTTGGGTATTACTATTGCATCGATCGTTTTCATAACCTCGATTAGAGGAGTGAAATTGGACGAGATCAATTTTTGGTGTCGCAGTCGGGGAGCTACAAAACGGTGTTAGCTATATATTTAGGTGTGTTTTTGGGATATCTTCTTTTCCTTCATTGTTACTAACGTGTGAGTATTGTAGGTGCAATCATGGAAAACAACTAACTCGGAAACATAGCCGTGGGGAATGTGGACATTGAGGATTATCAAATGGATGAGGTCCCTCTTGAACCTCAAGACAATAGACGAGGTCGAATGCCTCAAGACAATGTACCCGCTCCACCCCTACCTCTACCACCCCCACCTCCACAACGAGCGGCTCCATACCGGGTGTTGCCGAATGAATGGTATGCAAGTGCTATAGTCCCACCATATATTAGGGCGAGAAACTTTCAAATAACCAACATGATGCTCACTTTGCTCGAGAAATGATGGTTCTTCACCGGTGCACCTGGTCAAAATGCATATAAACACTTGAATGGGTTCATTGCTATGTGCTGTGGAGAAAACAAACAAATGTCTCCGAGGATGCTTTGAGGCTAAGGTTTTTTCCATTCTCTCTATGGGGGAAAGCTTTAGATTGGTTGGAACGTTTGCCAAATCATTCCATTCGTACGTGGTATGAACTAGCGGAGAATTTATTTCAAAGTACTTCTCTCCTGGGCACATGGATATTCTTTGGGATGAAATTCTAGCATTCAAGCACGAGCCCAATGAACCACTACACGAGATATGGGAAAGGAATAGAACAATGGTGAAAGAGTTCCCCAACAATGATATGACGGAGAACATGATTCAACAAACTTTCTATCGGGGGATCAATACCACCAACCAATGTGTAGTGAATCAAATTTCCGGTGGGAACTTCATGACTACGCCTTATGCGGAGGTGTGTGATATTTTGTATGAGATGGAAGATACTTCATCCGCATGGAAATCTAGAGCCAATGTTCCACAAGGTGATTCTTCTTAATAAAGGGTTACATGACCATGGACAAGCCATAGCCGACTTGACACCACCATGAACCAATTGGAAAAGGCTCAACTTCAACCAAAGAAAACTTGAGGCAAGTCAATGCTATGGAGGGAGTCAATATGATGGTAAACAAGAGAAGAAAAGAAGTCCACAAGTGCAATAAAGAGTGGACAATTTTGTGCAAGATGATAGTGGATTTGATCAAGGTGATTCTTACAATGATCAAGAATAAGAGGTCCAATAAGTGAACAAATTTCAAGGGCAATGAAACAACTTCCAAGTCCCTAGTTAACAACAATGGAGACCTTCAAACAATCAAGGCAATTGAAATTCTCAAAATCAAGGTAATTGGAGTGGTAGAAACAATCAAGGAAATTGGAATAACAATAATCAAGGCAATTGGAGTGGAAGAAATAACCAAGGTAATTGGCACAACAACAACAACCAAGGCAATCCGGGAGGTAAAAACCAAGGTGGATGGAACAACAACCAAGGAAATCGGGGGTCGGGTTTTCAAAGCCCCCCGATGTATCAATAACCGGGCAACCCACCTCCTTATCCTTCTCATGGTCCTAGTTCCTCCAACAATGAAATGGGTCGTATTGAGAACATGTTCAAGCAAATTATGGAGAAGAATACCGATTACAATTCCCAACTTGCTTCACACAACACATCAATCCGAAACATAGAAGTGCAAATGGGTCAAATCTCTCAAGCTTTAAATTCTCATCCTAAGGGGGAAATACCAAGTGATATGGTGGTGAACCCTAAGGGTGGGAACATGTCACGACCCAAAATCCAACATAGGTTGTGATGGCGTCTAACACCGGAGTCGGGCAAGCCAACAATTATTTACTAGTGAGATCATCCTTATTTGACATACCAACCCCACATATTCCAAATATTTCAAGCTTAGATCATTTAAATAAAAAAACGGAAACATTAACCCACTTAGGTAAATACAGC
>ML305831.1:0-126450 GCA_005239505.1 Nicotiana paniculata | reverse complement strand
GCCAAGGTGACTATTGCCAACGGATAAGTGGGGCCCAAACATTTACAAAAAAAAAATAAAAAATAAAAAATTATAGACGTTGTACCGGGCCGGGCCGGGCCGGTTAACCGGTAAAGCGTACTGTTCACTTTGACCGGGTTTGACCGGTCCGGTTACCCGTTTCAAAATAATTAAACGGACCAACCCCCCTACCCAGCCCACCCGGCCCCCTATGAACCGGGCCGGGCCGGTTCCGGTTTTAACCGGTCTGGGCCGGGCCGGTTACGGGTCAACCCGGCCCGTTAGACACCCTTACTTATTTCTGGTGTTTGGTAAGTAAGCAGAAAATATTGTCCCAAAAGCATTTCTATATACTACACTATGAGGGTGGCGAAGGGTAGGGGTAAGAGTGGGGGGAGTTGTTGGCAGGGGGTTTAAGGGAGGTGGGTGGCGGAGGGGCGCGGGGAGTGGGGTAGTTGTTAGGGGGTGGTGCGATTGGTAAGGGATGGGGTGTTGGGGGTGGGAAGGACACAATTAGCATGAAATCCCACTTATGGAACTTGTTTTCCTTGCTCCCATCAGGTGGCTTCCCTAATTTTTAAGGAACTTGTTTTCCAGAACGTTTTGACCAACCAAACATAGGAAATTTGGAAAATGTTTTCCAACTCAATACCAATCACACTCTTGACTGTATAGAACTTGTTTTGCCTAATTTTGGCATCACGCTAGCTAACCCATATTTCAGTCAAGATTTGTCCTTAGTTCGTGTTTTATTCAAACAGATATGTTATTCTAGTTTCCTTATACATCCGAACTAGAAGAGTAAAGAGTTTTATGCTCTTTTTCTTTTGCCATCAGGAAAATGGACGCTTGTTCATCCAGACTTTCTTTGGTTTGCATTGCTCTATGTTCAAGAACCATGCCAACTACAACTGTAACAATTTCAGGATATCTGGTCTTGAAATTACAACATACTCTTGGAGGAGATCAGTTTCTATAAAAAGCAGAATCCTACTATTTGGTTATTAGTTTATGTCTTTCCCTGTAACTTACAATCTAATATGTGGAAAATGGTGCTTTTTATGAGTGATGGGATAGTATCTATTGAGAATAAGTTATTATGGATCATATGTTTCGCTACGTATAATGCTTGATGCATATTTGACTTCTCGAAAAACGAACAGGATCTAGGAGAAAAGAACAGTGACATTTCTGCTTACTTCTTTAACCCAGAAACATTCTAGTTGATGTCTTTGAAGGTAAATCAACTTAATTTCGGCAAACTGGATCCATGAGCTGTAAACGAGATTCAGGAAATAATAAATTTTTATTTTTGTTCCTTTTTCCCTTTCTATGTTCACTTTGTTTCATGCTGGTAACTTTATGTATCTGTAGTGTGCTTTCTGATTCATTAATTTTTTTTTTGATTTTCTGCTTTGCTACACTTTCCTGAACCAGGAAACCTGAGACGGCTCTGGTTGCTGAACTGGATGGTACTGTTCATTTACGGGAGGTTAAAACTGAGAAAACACTCTGGTCATTTGGATCTGGCCCATCAATCTACTCTTCTTATCAGGCTCCTATAAACTATAATGACAACAGGGAGGCATCATCTGATATAGGAAGTGGTTATTTCATTGACTGCCGTGGGGATGATTGGGAATTGTATGCACACAACAGGCTTGGCAAATTGGTATTGTCTCTAAATTTCATATTCAACGAGTCTTTTCATTATTCTACATAGATTACTCTTGCAATTTTGGTGCTATATAACAAGAGATGATATCCACTTAACATTGAATGATAATGAGACATGATGCATCAATTAATGTAGTACTTACTACCTCTGGTCCATTTTCAATGTCATTTTAGCCAAACAAAATTTGGTCCGAAATAAGTGTTGCTTTAGGAAACCAAGAAGGCATTAACTTCTTTTCCAAATCTATCCTTGCTATAATAAATGATCTACAAAAATTTCTAGAACGTCGAACAGTTAATATTCATTTTGAGGAGAGAAAGACGGTAATTTAGTCATGATGTTTGCGAGTGATGGGACGATGTGAAGGTGCAATAGAGTACGGCGACAACTTAGGAGTTGAGTTGAGAGCAAAAAGAAAATTGCACTTGGTGAGGGGAGGGTTTGAGGGTGTGTGACGGGAGGGGCAGTGGGAGATAAGGTACGTTGGAGGTACTTATTATTAGAGAAATGAGAAATTTATTCAGCTTGCTGACTAAGATTCACTTTTATATTGACAAGCATGTTTGGAAGTAAGAGACTAACATCTTGAATCCTTCCTATACTTCCTATTCATTCGCCTATACTGTATAATTTATTGCTCCATATTTTTGTACAGAAACTTATGAAGAATATTGACGAGTATATTAGTTCAACTCCACAAATAGCTGAGGATGGCGGGATTGTTCTGGGATCTAAAAGAACTACTGCATTTCTGGTTGATGCTAAGACTGGCCGCCTGATTTATACATATAGGATGCCTGACTCTCCAGCAACTAACAACAATGACATTACTTTTCATCATAATGGCACCATTGATGAAGAGAGTCTGCCCACATACATGCTTTACATCACCAGAACAGACTATGCATTGACATCTTTTATTCCAAACTCAGACCAAGTTTTGTGGAACATGACGGTTGCTGAAATAGGGGCTGCTTCTCTTTGCAAAGACATCGTGGATCCATTTAGTGGGGATATTCTGGATCCTGACAGATCTGAACCTGACGTACATTTCGATATGCCATTGCCATGTCAGTCAAGGGCCCTTATCCACAGACGTCGAAGTCAGCAGGAGAAGATGCTCCCAGGTGCTCATCGTCCGGAGCTCCCCTCATCAGAGCCAAATGTTGATAATGCAGCTAATGCAGACACCTCCCATTTGGAATATGTTATAAAACGAACTATGTTTGGCATATTGGTGGTGTTCATACTTTTAATCATCAAAAAGAAAAATTCAGAAGATGTTAAAACCCAATTCAAAGAAGGAATAGCCCAGTCTTCTGAAAGATTGAGCACACCAGTTCGCAATATTTTAGCCACTCTTGTGGGAGCTTTAACACGCAATCGTGATTCAGTGGCTGAAGTTAAGTTGGTTAGACAGCCCGGCAACTCACATTCACCAAATGTACCTTCAAAAAGGAAAAAGTCTCGGAAGTCTGGGAAGAATGGGAGCAATGATGAGAAAAGTGATAAAGGCCCCTCATCTGATGGTGGACTTCAGTATCCAGACGTGGATGCTGATAATAAACTGTTGCTGAACCTTATTCAACCAAGTATATATGGCAAAGGTGGACGCACTATCGGTAAGTTATTTGTCTCCAGTACAGAGATTGCTAAAGGGAGCAATGGTACAGTTGTCCTTGAAGGAATTTATGATGGTCGTGCAGTTGCTGTGAAAAGGCTTGTCCGGGCACATCATGATATTGCCTTCAAAGAAATAAAGAATCTTATTGCATCTGATCGACATCCAAATATTGTTCGGTGGTATGGTGTGGAACAAGACCAAGATTTTGTTTATCTTGCATTGGAACGCTGCATTTGCAGCTTGAGTGACCTTATTCAGATTTATGCCGACACTACAGTAAATGCACGTCTTAATCAGAACTTGGATGCAGAATCTACAAAGCGTAGAATTCATTTGGACTATTTGAAGGGTATTATGTTGGATACTGAGTTAAGGAAAGAAAACGGTTTTCCTTCACCTTTGTTGCTCAAATTGATGAGGTTTGTGGAATTATTTCATAATGAATTTGATTTTGTGCCTCTAATTTGTGGTATACGGTGGGTTACTCTGCAACCCATTAGATGGTGACTTGAAGAAAGGATGATACTTCACAAGGAAGGGTGCTCTTTTTATTCTTTCCTTTTTCTGTGTTTGCCTGTGTTGCATAGCACTCGTGCACAGAGGAGAGAGGGAGGAAGGGAGGGAGGTGACTTTATACATCATAAATTCATTCTTGGTATATTGTTCTGTGATGCTCTTTTAGTAACTTTTTTACATATCACATGTTTTCATAGTGATTAATTTATGTGGCATCATTTCAGGTCTTCTTGCCTGGTTAACTCCAAAAGATCATTTGCCTCCTATGATAGACTTGGCATCAGGTCTCTAGAAGTCCTTTATTTAGGGGAAGAACTAGGTGAACTTCACTTTGTTCAACTCTTGCTTATCCCGCCCACAGCGCGATAGAGCGTAGGCGGTATAGAGCAAGCCACTTTGACGAGAAAATTCTCATTCTTCTGACTCATAATTTCTTGAGATAATGGCTTTATAATTAGCCTTAGCACTTTGCTCTTCATGGTTTTTAGGGTTTGGTGCTTTTCGATTTGTGCTTTCTCATCTTTGTTCTCATACAGTTTTACTATTTTCTGACTTCGGTATAATAGGTTATCTGCTACAAGATTTACCCCCTTTCTGCAGTGGGGAAAAGAAGGGGCCTGTATGACTGCTCCGTCCTTTATCAAACCTATACAAGTTTTCTGCATCTTGCATTTCTAGACTGTCATCTTACAAAGGCCTAAACTGCTGTTTGGTTAATAAGCGCTTAGAAGAATTATATTTCTGTTTCGGTAGAAGTTGTAATCTTTGCAGCGGATTTAAACATAAAATTGGACCAATTTTCCTGTCTCTTTTAATTCCATATAGTTTTCTGAACTGCAATTTGACTGGGTATGGCACACTTTTGGTGTTCTGATTTTTTTCTGGAGGACAGGGATGTGGTATCTGGTCTTGTGCATCTTCATGATTTGGGGATCATTCATCGAGACCTGAAGCCCCCAAATGTTTTGATAACTAAGGAAAGATTCTTAGGTGCTAAGCTTTCTGATATGGGAATTAGCAAGCGCCTCATAGGAGATATGTCTTCATTGGGTCATCACGCGACAGGCAAGTAGTTGTTAAGTAGTTTTACATTAGTTGGTAGTGCATGATAAACTTATGTTCAGTCCCACCACCATTTAGTATGCTCTGTTATCAATTAACTTGCATGACATACTGAGTATTGCTATGCGTCCATGACACTTTGTTGTCGTCCTTGCTGCTTACTGGAGAAGATTGTTTGACCGACAGTTGAGGTCATTCTCACACTAGGCTCTTCTTTGGGAGCCTCTAAGCTTTTAAATTTTCTACGAGCACTGCTCCTGCTTGCCTGAGCATCTTGTCTTTAACTTTTGTTGCTTCGATTTCCACTCTTCTTAAAAGAAAAAAAGGCAGCCCAGTGCACTAAGCTCCCGCTATGCGCGGGGTCCGGGGAAGGGTCGGACCACAGGGGTCTATTGTACGCAGCCTTACCCTGTATTTCTGCAACTTGCAATGAATTTTGCAGGTTATGGAAGTTCGGGATGGCAAGCTCCTGAACAGCTTCTTCATGGACGTCAAACACGTGCTGTTGATATATTCAGTCTGGGGTGTGTTCTGTTTTTCTGCGTGACTGATGGTAGTCATCCCTTTGGAAGCCCTCTTGAGCGTGACATTAACATTACAAAGAACAGAATTGATCTTTTCTTGGTGGAACATATCCCTGAAGCTGTGGATCTCTTTTCTCATTTATTAGACCCCAATGCTGAGTTGAGGTAATAAGTGAAAATGTTTCTTTTGAGTTTATATACTAAAAAGTCAAACACTAAGCGCATGTAGCAAATAATTTGGACAGAGTCACTTATTGACCATAGACATTCTTGTAGCCAGTTACGGCAGGAATTTCTCTTTGAATTTCATTATTACCTTCTTACTCTAATAATGTTTATGGAGATGATTATACCCTTCTTTATCTCCCTTTATAATTGCAGCTGCTGAACGGTCATTTTCAAAGTTCAGCCAGTATTTTATGCTTATTCATAAAAAATAAGAAGGCTTGCATATTATGACAATCTAGGTGTACTTTTCAAGTTTTAGCTAAATACAACTTTCAGCTCAATTTAGTAAAGTAATGCTTGGTAAGTCCTGAACTACTTGACATTTTAAGTAGGCTGTGTAATTTTTCCTTCATAGCTGTTCAGAGACGCAGAAAATCTTCTTAACCACTTGGAGAGCTCAGATTTCCTATGAAAGCTTAGATTGTTTCAAAATCTCTAAGAAACCTCCTAATTGTGTTATTTCTTGCTGTTTGGACGAAAGAACTATTTGTTGCAATGATAGGTAAACTTTACCAGACGAGTATCTGATGGAGCAAAGAACATGCAAAAGTTTTGATCAGTAAAAGCATGTTTGTTTAATTATAGTATAGTGACCTCTTATGAAATTGAGAAAAATATAGCTTTTGGATTCTCAACGTCGTGTTAAACTTGAAACAGACATCGTGAGAGAGACCAAATTTAAGAGGATATATCAAGATTTCTGCATACGGTTTTCAATCAATAAACAATTAACATTGTAATGGAAAAACTGACCATTGTGATCTCATGGATAAAGCGCCTGTCGTTCTAGTAGATATACTAAGTGCAATTGCCTTTGCTAAACTCTTGTTTTTTCTTCTTCTTAATTTTTGTGTGTCCAAGACCGAAGGCCGCGGACGTGCTTGCTCATCCTTTCTTTTGGACCTCTGAGATGCGATTGTCATTTCTTCGTGACTCAAGCGACAGGGTGGAACTCGAAGATAGGGAAACTTCTTCTGATCTCCTGAAAGCATTGGAAGGTACAGCACCAGTTGCTTTGGGTGGGAAATGGGATGAGAAGATGGAACCTCCATTCATCAACAATATTGGTCGTTACAGGCGTTATAAATTCGACAGTGTTCGTGATTTGCTGCGAGTCATGCGTAACAAGCTAAATCATTATAGAGAGCTTCCCACCGAAATTCAGGTTAGTTCTGATAAATACTCCTTGTCCTTATTCAAAGGATTGGTGTATACTTAAAATTTGGCAAGAACCTCCTTTGAGGATTTAATTAATGTAGATTTCAGATTGTATTTGGATTCCAGGTTTTTCAGGGTTTGATAAATGTTGAGAGGTTATTTATTGTTGGAGAGAAAGTAGTTGTCCTTGGAAATCTCTTAGGTCGTTCTCCAATCCAAAAAAACAAAAAAATGGAGAGAAAAAGAGGGGAAAAAAAACTAATCTCATTGTAGCATTATTCTGTCAGGCGATATTGTTCCATGAGGAATTAGTAATGGTAAATCTACCAATCTCCTCTGGGTTGATTTCTTGTCTTCTTCATTTGGTTACTGAATCATTACATATATATTCAGAAAGCTTTATTACTTTAGAGTTCATACCGATACGAAATTCCTTAGATTTTCAAATATTTTCTTCTGATTTAATACCTTTTTATTGGCTGAAATTCCATTGTTTCTCACCTTCATTTCAGGAAATTTTAGGAACTGTACCAGAAGGATTTGATAGCTACTTTAGGAGTCGGTTCCCCAAATTACTAATTGAAGTGTATAAAGTGATGTCAGATTACTGTAGGAATGAAGACTGTTTCCAGAAGTACTTCACAAGCAGTGAACTCTAGACTCCTCCTAATAGCCCCTGAATCTTGTTCAACTCTTGAATGTATGATGTAACATGTAATGTAGTCTATATATGTAATTATGATCAACCTATATATTCTTATTAAAGTGTATATTTATGTCGACCAACATATCTCTTCTTTCTTTCTTTCTTTCTTAATGCTCAAAGTTATTTTTCGTTGTTCAGGAATTGCACAGAATTGGTTGTTTTGTTGATGTGATAGATGGAGATGCTTTCTTTTTTCTTTTCTCCGCTATTTGGAAATGCTTACATAAAAATAAAATCTTTTGGGGTCTATAACCTGAGAGCTGGACAGTGCGGCGACATGGATTGCTAATGAGACCTCAATCCTGAAGCATTGAAGTATCTTGTTGATAGGTGCCTCTATTTTTATGGAGAATTCACGACAAGAGAAAAAAAGTGCCCTTGTCTTCCCCCCAAGGGCGAGTAGCGAGTAGTAGCAGTACATGTCAAACTAGAAAACACTATAGGTGGGGTGGCAGAACTAGTGCTCGAAAATTGCTTTCCCTTGCATGAATTTGGCAGATATTGGCCTGGTGGCCAAATCATATGAGCTTAACATTGCATTTGTCATAATCAATATTGAGCTAAAAGCCTTTTTAGATAAGGACATATGTATACACATAGCTATTTTGCCAATGACAACGGACACTTTGTAAAATATGATAGCAGTGCCGTGTAAATAATTACATTTGGGAGAAGAATGATAGATATTGTCGTGGAACTACACAGATTCTCCAAAACTAACAACCCTGTTTGAGTATACCTCAGAACGGTCAATCCTTGAACCATTTACTGATGCATCTTGATCAACACTTCTAACTGAATTCGCGTCCAGTTGCCTTCGAGACCTCACTGACTCTTCCTTTTCGTCAGCAAAAGAAAGGAATGTCTGGAGTCGTCCTGATCGCGAGCTTCCCCCAGAGGACTCAGACTCGGGATAATAATGGCAATATTGGCATGTTATCATCACAAAATAAATGAGCAGTGCCAGAAAACATGCTAACCCACATATGAAGAATAAACCTGAGAAGCTTTTCAGTTGAAGCCTGTCCACTTCAAGCTTTGTATTCTGTGAAGTACAAGCAATTCCAGAAAGCCATTTATCATGGATCCTTTGAAGTTCCCCATTCTCTGATAGTTTCAGAATTGCAGTCGACATGTCAACTGCTAGAGGAGAATCCCTAGGGAAAGCCTAGGAGAAAACAAAGAAAAGAAATTAGTACCAGGATTCATAATTTCATCCTCTTTATGTTGCTAATAGGCTAATAGATATTGATAAGCTGTTAGTATGGTCTCAATTGGTCATGGTGTGAGATAAATTCACAAAAAGCAGGTTCACATGTATAAGAAAGAGGTGATGTTGCTTACAAACCCCCATCCATTTTTCGTGAACTCTTGACCGAGAATACTGAACTGGCAACGTGTTGAGAGGAAAAGCTCCATATAGGCGCGCTCATCTACTATAGCTGCAACACCACCATGACTAGGACCATCTTTTAAAGCTTTAGCATAATCTTCGGGCAGGTTAAGAGGAACAAGTCTAGATTCATGAATGCCAAGTTCTTCAATCAGATAGTTACGGGCAAATGAACCTAATTGATAGCCAATGGGGTCCTTTGTATTTACTAAACTTTCAATTCCTGTAATTGGTGAAGAAAGCCTCTGCACTGTAAGAATTGAGGTGAGGCTGGCAGTGTAGCTCGAGTTAATTATCAAAACCACAAATAGCCATATAAGGAGGACAATGCGGCCAAGGGTGCTAACAGTGTTTTCTCCTGCATGCAAAAGTGATCTTTGTCAAAGGAAGCTCATTCAAGTGCAAGTGTAGAATTAATTCATCTAGCATGAGTTACTTACTGTGGGCATTAAAGAGAGTTGAAAAGCTGAACCTGCAAAAACAGTTTTACATAGGAAAAGGTCAAAACATTATTGTAGAAAGACAGATAGCAAAATTTAACATAAAGAATGAAACTGGCAAGTAGAAGACTAGATAATAGAAGAAAGTTCAGAGAGAGTAGAGAATATATGACAGACTTGTTCTTCAAGTTGATGTATGCTAATTTATTACTTAACTGCTATTGGAACAGAAAAAAAGCTAAACTGCATATTTTTTCTCACAATCAAGTTCCTGATATAATATGCACGTGCACAAGCAGTTGTCAACTCACCATAGAACAGTGACAACCTGCTTTCTCGGAGGTCCACGAAAATCATCATTCAATCTGTGTTCCAAAATCCAAATTACAGTGCCAACAACTAAGAAAGAAACACCAGTGATAAACCACATCCTCGGAGTAAATGGCCTGAGAAAAGCCCAAGCATTAGAATTATGCTGCTTAACTGGTGCCACCACAACTAACCCAGATTCAATGTACGGTTGAGTGAAATCAACCATTTTTGTCCGATTAGTTGTAATTGCTATGTCGCCTATGGCAGCGTCATAAACCTGAAATGAAAGATCAAGTATACACAGTTAGAAAACACATGGCTAAATTGACACTAGAGTAGAACATTGGTAGTCTTGTACTCACTCCTGCTGTGATTAGGCGCACTAGCTCTGTATCTTCTGGATTGTTATGGCCATCCCCAAAGGCAAGAAGCTTGTAAGGGACAGCATAAGGCAATAAGTTTATGGCTGTAGTGAAGACTTCAATACAGTATCCTCTGAATGAGTCAGTAGTGTCTGGTACCCTGCCAACAAATTCACGAAAGCTAGCTCGGTTAGGGACTGCAATTTTCAGTTGTCTCCCATTGTTTGGAAAAACCCATCCACGAGGTTTCTCTGTTGTTTGTCCGGGCCATATTATACTATGTAGTTGTTGATTTGAAGAGGAACGATTTGGCCGCTTAGAGTAGAGTGTTTCAGGAGGCACAATTGATAAACCAGAGTAATTACACCAATAACCAACTTTCCTAAAACCTGTACCAACCACATTAATGACTTCAAAAGCAGGGCGGAATAGATTTCTATCAGAAGTGAAACCATATGGTCCTGTTACACCTTTCATGTTGACCTTATATATGTCGTCAAGCAATAGCTTCCCTCCATCAAAGATGCTCATAGAATCAAGATTCAAACTTCCACTATTTTGTTCAGTTAGCCTTGGATCCTTAGAAAATGAAATGTTTCCCCCTTGGTTAAAGAATTCGTTTATGGCACGAGCAAGCAGCCACACAGTATCATAGGCATAGAGCGCGTAAGTTGACATTCTCCCAGTAATTCCTGCCTTCCCTGTCAAATTGCTCCACCTCGAGACAAACTTCTTTTTCAATTCTGATTCTGGAGTGTGTATACGCAAAGTGATTGCCCCGTCAAGATTCTCTTTTTTATCGGGAGGAAGGGAACTGTCAGTGTCAAGGATAGTCGAGAGCCAATTCGTAGCAATCCAAACATATCCATTATCTATCATCCCTAAATACCGTGCCATAGAGAATATTTCCAGACCCTTTGAAGGATAAGTGTGAACAACCATTATTCGAGACTCTCTCAAAGCAACCTGAACCAAGACATCCCTAGCATCATCCAATGTCGCTTCAGGTTTCATAGCAGCTTTGTAAGAGATTGAACATCGTCTCTTGGCCAGCTGATCTGCTAATGCAGCGATACCATTTCTTCCAAAATCATCATCAATATATATAGCAATCACTTCTCTCCATTCGTAATGATCAATTATTTCAGCTATTGCAGCCATCTGAAACATATCGCTTGGGGAAGTTCTAACAAAAAACGGGTACTGAAGTGAAGAAAGAGTGGGGTCTGTGGCTGCAAAAGATAATAGAGGAACCTGAAGCTCATTCGCGATGTTTGATACCACATGAGCTATTACAGAAGATTGGGGGCCAATAATGGCCATAATATCCGTTTCCATGAAACGGATAGCTGTTATATAAAAATGAAACAGTTCACATAAAACTCAAAGAGTATAAGAAAATTACTGAAACTATAAAAATCCAGTACGCAAAAACCAACAGAATATAATAGATGTTGCAAAAGGGCTTACCCTCAACTATTCCAAGAAATCCACTGGAATTACTATCCAATGATATCACATTCAACTTAGTTCCTCCAAGAACAGATGGATTGGAATTAATATCTTCCACAGCAGCTTCCACAGCAACTTTGGTAATTTTTCCGACGACTGTATTGAAACTTAGCATACAACCAACATTCACAAATTTAGGCCTTGCAGAAAGAGTCGAATTAACCCCCTCTGAAGAATACCCATTGTAGAGAAATATCAATATCAATGTCCAAAATAGCCTCATTGAGAACTTGGGAATGAAAAGGTGCAACCTTGACCCTGCTAAGGCACATATAGGAACAATTTGGTAAATTAACTACAACTCTTTCATTAACAGAAAGTATACATAGTAAGCAATAACATTAAGAATTCGAAACACACCTTCAAATTGCTGATTAAAGAAGCTTAAAGCATGCTAATTTACAGAAACTGATATGGAATCCAAGCAAACTCCAAATAAACCAAGAAAAACAGTAATAGCTAATACTGTAGAAGCATATTAAAAAGGAAAAAAAGAGGAAGTAGGTAGCTTCAGTTTTAGACAATAGAAGGACATGAAACAGTAGCTAGGAACAGCTGAGTGTGAAATGAGACATATTCCATGAAAGGAGATAATGGAGCAGACAAACAAAATAGTTTTAACTCTAAAAGAGTCAAATATAAGTAAGAAGAAAAGCAGAGCAAAATCTTGAGAAAATATGGGTGGTGGGACAAGAAAATTTACTTACAGAAAATCAAATAATCAGCAAGACAAACGCCATGACAAGGGGAAAAGGAAAGAAATAAAAAGCTGTGGGATTCTACGCTTCCCGACTAAAGCAAAAAGGTAAAGGAAATAAATGCAAATCTTGAATTTCAGCTAAAGAGAAAAAGTGTCACACTTTTCTCTTGTATGTGTTTTCTCTCTCTTTTCTCTTACCTATACTGTAGCACCTAGTTCATGTATGGCTTACAAAATCCCAATTTTGCTGTTTCCGTTGGAAGTAAAAGATAATTGTTGGACAGTAAAACCAGGTATAATAACTACAGGGGGAAATAAAGTGTATGGAATCCATGGGAGCGGGTGATGAAGACTATACACACGCATGAAAAATGTGTATGTCTTGTAAAGAAAGTGTCTCAACTATAATATTTATACCAAACCAATAAAAATACGATATTTGTTAGCACATTAAATCTTATCTTTATTTCGTTAAATCACTTAACTATGATAAGTTGCATGAAATTTTTGTTAGCATACAGAGGTTTATCTCCTAATCATGGTTAACTAATACAATCCTCCACATATTTTTACTTCGTTAAATGACCGTTTTACATAAGAACTTTTTTTTTTTTTCGAAATTTTTTCAATATTTCCCGAAATCATAAAATTTACAATCTTCATTTGAAGATGCTCTAAAAAATTATTTTTCAAATAGCATTTTCGCTTGAAATTTTTTCTTTATTTTGGTTGGAATTTTCCAATTATTATGTCCAAACGCCCACTAAATTGTTAACAAATCAACGGCTAAGAATAAGTAGGATAGTTATTATATTAATAAAAAGGGAGCGGTAAAGAAAAATGTGGTTTTCCTTTGGAATTATGTGGCTGGCTAGGTAGGGCCAATCAGTAAAAACACAATCGCTAGTGGTCGGATTTAGATTATGCTGTCAAGTGAAATAGTATTTATATTATACTCCATATAAGACCAATCTTCTTTTTCTCATTATTCACACGCCAACTATATTTTATGTATCGTGCTTTACCATTAACACTAGTAAATGACAGCTAGTGAAGGGATTATTTCAACCAATAAAATTCCTTGCATGTGATTCATCTAAATAGAAATTAAAATAAAAAATGCGTCTTACTTTTAGTGTTGCCCTTATTTTTTAAATTTCATTAACTATAACATTAGAATATATTGTCTGCGTCATATCGTCGAAGTACAATATTTTCTAAAATTTTGTCTGAACGTGAGATGTTCTGTCCATCGGACTACCATTTTATATAGTAGAAATTTATCTTAAATTTCAAAAGTAGGGTTTAACATTCCGTATTCCAATATTTGGGCATAGAATAACTCAAAATTTTTGTTATTTTTAATCAGTAGTTTTTCTTTGAATTTTAGTTGGAAATTTCGTCAGATGTCCGTTTCTCACCATACAGGGAAATATTTTGTTTGGGAGTCGAATATTCTGTTGAAACTGGCAAGACTCGTATTATAATTGAACTGTTTATAGCCATTGCTTGGCCAAGATTGAACAGTTATTTTAAATTTAAAAAAAATAGTTAAGGGTACAGCTACAGATCTTTTTTTTTTTTTTTTTTTTTTTTTTTTTTTTTTTGTTGCTAAACTACAGATCTTGTTATAATTTCCCATACATCTAAAAGAGCTTTCTTTAAATAAATATATAATTAATTGTCTTATCAATAGAATGATCAGGTTATATTCTATTTGGAAGTAGGTCAAAAGGGTAATACTACTGCTACTGTCTATAATAATTGAGTTAGATTGGTCGCAAATGTTATGCGAAATCTTTGAGGATTTATTGATTTCTTCCACTTGCATTTCTTTAATCAATTCTTCACCCCGTACATCAAATGGGTGGATTGAACTGATTTTGAGTGTGTTATAATGGGATGAGTCAACAAATAGGCCGGTCAAGTTATTTAGGCTGAGATGGATTTAATCAAGGTGAGCTTAAATTTGGGAGATAAATCAGAAATTGAAAGATTTATAACTGATAATTGAAAAATAGTCAGAGTTTCAGAATTAATTGAAATTCAGTCACTTTTTCATATAAAGATAAAATCTGAACAAATGCACCTTAAAAACCAGTAAAATCCCGGCATAATATGTTAGAGTTCGAATTTTTTATATTTGAGATTCCTGCATAATGTGTTGGAATTTCATAATGTGCTGGATAGGGGTGGGTGTTGGGACTTCAATAAGGTATTTAAAAGCTTTAGTTCGGTACTTTGTCTTTTGTATATCAATTGTGCATAATAAAGTACCTCGGTACATTTCGACATTATTTAATTTGGTTCGATACAACTTCGATACGATTAGGTAAGATTGCTGTTAGTTTTTTCTATTTCACAATATCCATCCATATCCGTGAGATAATCATATTGGTTTGTCTACAACGAAGGAATAATGTTTTCATCCATTGCACCCAATCTATCTTCAAATGTCTAATATTTGTACTGTACTTAATCCAAATTTACGGTAATCACTAATTGTTTCTTCTAGCCCGAAAAAGCTCCGGCCTTGAAAATCAAATCTGCCAAGTTTATGTTCTAACTGTGAATCCGTAGTAAAGAGCAACAAAGGACAGAGGAACTAAAGAATGTAAACAAGAAAAAGAGGAACTTTTCCAACATTATTTAGTTCCAGAATATAATCAAATATATGAAGATATCAAGACATTCCACCAAGTTGGAGTTTGTAATTTTGGTATACATATCTGATTGTAAGTCTAAAGTAGAAGAACGGACTTGGGTAGTTGAATTGGTAAAAATTATACGGGGCGCTCTATTTGATCGCCCGCATTTAACCTATACCTACTTTTAAAAAAAAATTTAACTTGTACCCACTGTTTAAACAACTTCAGCTCCTCCTTCATTTTTTGGATGTTGAAGATTGAGATATTGTTATGCGTTCTAGTCTGATGATTCATATATATATATCTGCTCGTCCCATTATGTTCAGTTTGGTCTTATTCATAATAATTTACCTCTGATATTTTAGCATTACATGCACATTGATTTTTGGTTTTAATTTATCTGTAGTAACTTGTTTTCATGTCGGAAATATTTTTCATTCTTCAATCTTTGAAATGAATAGCATCAATCGCTGCTAATCATGGTCTATTTTAAATTCATTGTTGTTTTAGAACTTCAGCTCTAAGAATGCTGAAGTTCAGCAAATATAAACAAAAACTTCAGCTCCTAGAATGTTGAAGTTCAGCAAATACAAAACAAACTTCAGCCTTGAAGTTCATCACAAACAGAACAAAGTTTCAGCTAAAACATGCTGAAGTTCAACAAATACAGAACAAAGCTTCAGCTAAAACATGCTGAAGTTTAGCAAATACAGACTAAAGCTTCAGCTACTAGAATGCTGAAGTTCAGCAATTACAAACAAAGCTTCAGCTACTAGAATACTGAAGTTCAGTAATTACAAACAAAAACTTCAACCAACACATGCTGTTGTTTTATTGAACTGAAGTTTTCCATTTACACTATGAACTGAAGTTTGCGTGATTGCCTTTGCAAGTCAGGTCAAACTTCATGCAAAAATATCTGAAGTTTTGCTCGACTTCAGGCAAAAACTTTTGCTACTTCAGGCCTGTATGCCTGAAGTTACGCGAAAAGTAGGTACGCTTGTAATTTTTTTGCAAAGAGAGTATAAGTTAAAACGTGACCCAAAAAATAGGTATAGATGCAAATGCCCCGTTGAATTGGGCTTACCGGCTTTAGGGGTTGGAAGTTGGACTTGGGTTGGAAAATGGGAACTTGGGTTGGGCTTACTAAAATATTTCGGTATTCGGTTTACCAAAGTATTAAAAATTCAATACCGAGAACCGTACCGAAGTACCGAACTTTTGAAATAGTATACCCAATTAGTGCCAAAGAACCAATACTGAAATACCAAATTAATTCGGTTCGGTTCGGTCCGATTTTTCGATTTTTTGAATTTTATGCCCACCCCTAGTGCTAAAGTTCCAACATAATATGCTGGAAATTTATATGCATGACCTTCATAATCCAGTATATTATGCTGGAATTTTCCGTGTACTCGAGTTCCAACATAATATGCTGGGAGTTTATACGCAGGAGATCCATAATCCAACACATTATGCTGGAACTTTCCGTGCTTCAGCAAAATAATGGCTATTTATAAATGACTTTGTAAATACTGATTATTTTTCAATTACTAGCCAAAAATTGACTAGTTCATGCTATTTTCACTAGAATTTTGGTCATAGCCCAATCCGCACAACTCTTACCAAGCTTTAATTAATGTGTGTTGTTTTCTTATGAATTGTTGAATTATCAAATAAGATTTTTTTCGTTTGTTATGGTCATATATAACATATCAAATAAAAAGAATTATATTAAAGATATTTTAACAAAGTTACTCATGGATAAATTTGGGTTAAAAATCAGTTCAACTTAGATGTGTTGATATGAGCTGAATTAGGATGGGTTGAGTTCAACAAATAGTCGAGGGTCTATTGGAAACAACCTCTCTATCCTCACAAGGTAGGGGTAAGGTCTGCGTACACACTAACCTCCTCAAATCCCACGGTGTGGGATAATACTGAGTATGTTGTTGTTGAGTTAAACAAATAAGCGGGTCAGTGACCAACTTAACCTTGAGGATGGGTTGGGCGAGTTTAATGGTTTTGGGATCCATTTGCCACCCCTACCCGTACAACCAGGGGCAGATTTAGGGGGGCTCTTCGCCGCGAAATTACACTGTATACATAAGGCAAAATCTATTTTTGCCTCTGTATATTAAGTTTTGAATCTCCTTGATACAACCCAAAAGTGTAGCTTAGTGGTCAAGGGGGTTCAAAACCTTTGTAAGATCATAGGTTCAATTCCCACCAGCTACAATCTTTTATAACTTTTTTCTTTTTGAACCTCCTTCACGGAGATCCTCCCTCCGTCACTGCGTACAACTAGGAATTGAATACCTTTTGTATCAAGTTTAAAACCACACTGAAATTAAGATATACTGTCACACCTCCTTTTTCCTCGATAGGGGTGGGGACAAGGGAATTTTTCCAATTTAAGTGACATAATCGATTTTGGGATTATTTATTAATTTCAGAGTCACCACTTGAAATATTTATGGTGTCCCAGGTCATCGGTTTTTAAATCCCAAATCGAGGAAGTTTTGACTCTGTTTTAAAAGTTTGCGAACCAGAAATCCGGGTAAGGAATGCTGTTAACCCGGGAGAAGGTGTTAGGCACTCCCGAATTTCGTGGTTCTAGCACGGTCGCTTAACTATTAATAATTGGATTAATTATTTAATTAATTACATATTTTAAACCTATTGTGTATTTTAACCTTTTTACTTTTTAGCCGCTTTTAATATTTATGGATTATTCTGAAACAAGTCACGATGGCGTGCACTTGTCATTTTTGAACACGTTGTAAACATGCCACATGAAATGCATCCGCAATTTACAACGTGTAGATTTTAATTAGTGTTTGAAGTTGTGGTCGGGTCGCATAAGCTGCAAACCCGAATGGAGATTACGTAATCATGACTATGATCATGATGATTTAATTACATATCTAAAGCAAACTATTATTTTCATGAATTCTTTGTCTTTTCTTAAATTATTTATAATGTTAATCTTAAGAGGTATTTTTGGACTATAAAATATATGTTTGTTCAAGGTCTTCTAAGACTAAGTTTGAGATTATTGTAAGGCATGAGTGTGATGGAAGGAGTTATCTATTCTATCTTTGTAATTGTGAGCATTTAATCTATTGACTAGACTTATTGGGCCTGGCAGATTTATACTCAAATTAGTCCATGCCTATTCTAAGTTGATTGACACAAATGGGTTATTACATGTATGATTTTTCCAATCTTTTTACAACTATGTGTTTTAAGGTACAAATTAAGGACATGTCTATTAAATATTTATGGTCCTAAATAAAAGAAATAGGCATATTACAAATATTGTAAATTCGGCCAGCTTCATGCCTAAGTACTGGGCCAGTCACGATTTTACCATTTCTTACCCGTTTTTGAAGTTGGTTGACATAAAAAGACTACAACATGTAAGATTGTTCTAAGTCTTCTTAAAACTAAGTGTTGAGTTAAGGACATGGGCTATTAGAAATCTGGCCCAGTTTTTGTGTTAAGCATATTGGGCCAGTACCTTTTATACAACTTCTAAAGAAAAACATGTTGTCTGGCCCAAGATCAATTTATACCAGAACACGTATGTATAAATAAAGCATTTGAAAAAAATTTAAGCTGTTTCTAATTAATTCAGATACATATTGATACCTTGAGAATACCATAAAGTACCCAAATCATGGGATTTATACCCCAGTCCCAATGACTTAGGTTCAAACTTGTTCGGGCTAATTTGACCACTTTTTACAAGTATGACCCAATTCCTACATTCAATTTTAGAAGCAGGAATCTAAATCATTAAAAATAACAAGATGATTCAATCTATTACAATAGTCCAGAAAGAAAAAGGGAGGGGAGACAATTGTTTTCAAAGCTAAAATTTTTACAAGGTCATAAAAATAAAATTATACATAAAAATGAATGTCCTAAGCTAAATAGCAAATCGAAATTACTGTTGTTTCAACCTTAATCAAACTAGAGTTGCTCATGAATTTAATCATAGAATCAAATACCTGCAGTTTTACTGATTTTTTCTAACAACAAAACATAAGAAAAAGTTATGCATTATTATGGGGTGAATCTGACCAACTGGTGGCTAGATTCACTTTCCTAATGTTGTTTCAAACTAAGGACAGTATTGTTGTCCATGATAAGTAACATTCATGCAAATCAGGAAGCACAAATAGCCATAACAAATTTCAGTTAAACACAAACATAAATAGACATCAAACAAATAAGATTTTATTTAATACAAAAGGGTTGTTACATACCTTTGAAGAGAAAGAAAATAAAAAGAATATGTGGCCAAATAAAGGTCAGAAAACCAGAATTTTTGTGAGCTCAACAGAGCAATAAAAGATCAGCAGCAACAACCAGCAAGAATACCCAGGAATAACAGCTTGAGTAGACCAGAATTTTGAAAAGAAAATCAGCAAAAAGACCAGTTTTTTTTCCAGAAAAGCCATGGCCAAGAGAAAACCAATTTTTCAGAATGGTCTTGCACCAATTTTTTGGTATTTTTGGTGTTTTATCTTTTTTTTCAGAGTAGTGGTACATTTTCAGAATAGTTCTCCAATGAGTGTGTGTGTGTGTATAAATTTCAAACTAAACTTCTCTAAATTGTGTGTTTTTTAGAGCAGTCTTTTTTATCAATTTTCAGAGAGTTTTTCCTTATATTGTGTGTCTACTTGTGTGTAATTCTCTCTTTTTCAGAATGTAGTATAGCATATATATAGGCTGCCTAGGGAGGGCATATGCTAGGAATATTCCTTATTCTAGAAGCTTCTTGAGCTGTTACAGCCAAGATTCTTCATTTAAAGTTCCTAAACTACCCTGAAATACCGCTAAAATTACCCCTTATAGTTCAGGGTTAAGTTATCTATTAATATTGACTAATTTTAACCTAATTAAGTGATTAACACTAATGAAGAAGCTGGGAACTTAAACCTCTTCAAAAGTGAAATGGAATAGACCTAAACAAAGTAATAATTTGAATCTAAATGAGTTATTTTTTCAGGATTTAGGCTAACTAATTCAAGTGATTTTACTATGTGCAATTAGTTAAGTAATTAGACTTAGTTATCCTAAATTGGGAGTTAGGCTTTTAGTTTCAACATAAGCATAGCCTAATTAGTCATGTACAACTAACTAGCATTCCACTAATTGATAGAATCAGAATTTAATTTCAAACTTAGCCATAATTACTAACAACTTAGAATGAATTAATTAGGCCATCATTTAAATACATGTGATTACTAATTATTACAGGTTAGGAACTAACAACAGAAAGATTAACATGAACACCTAGACTACCTAATCAGTGTTGAATGCCTAAAATTTAAATCTAATCAACAGAAGAACAAATTAAGAGAAAAGGCAGATAAAATAACCAAGATTTAAACATATAGATCAAAAAAGACCTAGCGTAACATTTTAAGAGTAAACAACAACAGAAAACCAACAATGGAGAGAGTTCGGGTTACTGATTCCTACTTGATAAACTAATGAAGTCAGGAATTCAAACAATCAAGGACAATGAAGCAAATAAAAATCAGAGATGAAAACTTAATTCAACTAAGATAAAACAATAAATTGAATAATGATTTTGAGTAAATATATTCGACATAGGCTAATTTGTCACCTCAGAATCAAACAGGTTCAGGAAAGATCATGAAACCCTAGACTTAATCCGTAATTAATGACAGACTATGAGACTTAGAATTAAAAAACTAATTTCAGTACACAAGTAATTAAAGAAAATAAAGGAGGGTGTACAGTCGAAGAAAACATGCAAAACCCTAATTAAGAATCAAAATCATAGAATAATGTAAAATTAAACTAGGACTATAACTATTTAAAAAAGCAGTAAACAACTGAAGACAATTGAAATTTAGGCTAATTAGTTCTATAAAATCAGGAATTAAACCTACTTTATTTATTTAAGACAACCTATACATGCATGGGTAAATTAATTTTCCTAAACAACTAACAGTTCAAGAAAATCTGGAAAATCCTAAAATTAAACTGGTCAAGTCATGCACAAAATCAATTAAATTCGGAACAACATTTAGTAAAAGAGGAATAGAACTTACGAAACTTAGACTAATTAACTCTAAAAATCAGTAATAAACAGGAAACAAATAATTTTAACGTATTAAAGAAATAGGAGAAAGAGGGTACCAGTTAGGTTAGGGCAGGTTTTGACCGGAAAGAGGTCGGGCCGCCGGACTTCGGCCGAACTCCGGCGAGGTTTGAAACGAATCAAACCCACGTGAATCACTTGCTCTTGTCAAAAGCAAGTGACTCACGTAGGTTCAAGGCATTGATTCGCTCTAATCCGTCTAGGTTTAATTTTTTTAGGTTTTCGATTCCTATATCTTAAATTGATGGAGTTTGGTAAGGTTTTTGGGAAAACGGGTGAGGGATTAGGGTTCATGGCGAGGAGGAGGTTGTTTGTGGTGAGTTTGGGGTTGGTTCGCCACCGATAGGCGATTTTCGGGCGGCGGAGAACGGTGGTGGACGACGAGGGTTAGGGAGAGACGGGGAGCCGGGTTAGGGGTGTTGTTGGGGGTGTTGGGAGATGAGTTTTAGGGGGGAGGGTATTTGGAACAATTACATAGGTAAGGGGGTCTTGAGTTCAGGACCGTTGGATCAAGATGATCCAACGACTGGGGTTAATGGGGGCTAAAACGGTGTCGTTTTATTAAGTAGGGGGTTTGGACGGGTTTGACATTTGGGCTGGTGTAGATGGTATTAGGAAGAAGGGATTTGGGCATGGTGTAATGGCCCAGTTCGGTTTTTAGCCCTTTTTAGCAAACTTAGGCTAATTAAAAATCAATTTAATCAATTCTAATTAAAATAAAATATATTAATTAATTTTAACCTAGTTTCAGCTAATTATAATTTAACTAATGAGTTAATTAAAGTGAAGCCATTAATTTAATACTCATAATTACTTAAAGAATAAGTTTTGTAAAAAATAATTAAATTATGCAACTAAGTATTACACTAAATTAAAAACCTAATTATGCAAGATAATAAAAGTTTTAAGATATTTTTGTTATTATTTTATATTTTATAAATTTAAAAAGATGAATTATGATCATACAAAGCAAATAATTCACAAATAAACACTGAAATTCAACAAAAATCTATAAAATTAAATTATTTATCAAATTTTGTAGGAGTAATAGGTGAAAAATTACATGCTCACAACTGCCCCTCTTTGCTCGGAAACACGAAGAGTTTTTGGGCAAAGACAAAGTGAGCAGTTATGAACTACTTTTACCCGTTCAAATACTCCATGCGAAGCGCTTTTGAAAAGTTTGACTGAACCTTGCTTCAAAGGTTGCCTACATATCCTTGGTATAAAGAAATCAGGTCAGTGTAGTTCTGAGAGTTTTTGGTAGCTGGGACTACCGGGGAACTATGATTTCACTGCAGCTTGTTGATGTTGTTATCATTGTTGAGCTCCTTATTACACCAAAGTAGCAAGAAATGAAAAAGACTAACTAATCATATCAGCTACTAGTTACAAGATCCTTATATGTGTACTCTAATGCTTGGTCTTGAGTCTTGGCTTTTGCTGACTCTGACCTGGATCTTGACGCTTGTAGCCGCAGATGCTAGTTTCATCTTCTTGTTTTCTGGATCAAGGCAGAATGGATGACTCTAATCTCGTCCTGAGTATAATTTGGGGTCGAAACTTCTTCTTTTGGTCGTCCCAAATCCATTGTCCTAAATTGTAATATGTGCAAAATCAAGAATCAACGAACAAAATTTTCTGCGCCAGTTTTCACTAGGAAATTTTCATGAGTTATTTTAATAAAATCTATGCTACTTTATTATTGACAGCAATGAAAGGTCGGGAATGGTGTACCCAGAGTGAACATAGACTAGGGGGTGGATACCCTATGCCTAAAAGTAAAATCAACTAGGGATTGGAGACCCTATGTTGGAAAAGATTGATAAATTATGTTGTCGTCAGGAAAAGATTTCTAGGTTATGCCGGCGTCAGGAGAAGATCAACAAGTTATGTTGTTGTAAGGAAAAGATCACAAGGTTATGCTGGTGTCGGGAGAAGATCAACAGGTTATGCTGTAGTCAGGAAAAAATCACCAGGTTATGCTGGCGTCTGAGGAAGGATCAACAGGTTATGCTGTTGTCAAGAAAAGATCACCAGGTTATGCTGGCGTCTGAAAACGGTCAACATGGTATGCTGTTTCCAGGAAAAGATCACCAGGTTATGCTGGCGTCTGGAAAAAGGTCAACAGGTTATTCTGTTGTCAGGAAAAGATCACCAGGTTATGCTGGCGTCCGAAAAAGGTCAACAGGTTATGCTGTTGCCAGGAAAATATTACCAGGTTATGCTGGCGTCTGAAAAAGGTCAACAGGTTATTATGTTGTCATGAAAAGATTACCAGGTTATGCTGGCGTCTAGAAAAAGGTCAACAGGTTATGCTGTTGCCAGGAAAAGATCACCAGGTTATGCTGGTGTCAACTAGGGAGTGAGACCCTATGTTGGAAAAAGTGTAGCTAAGTATTGGAGGCCCTATACCACTTTAGGTTTGAGTTGTCTTCAACATCATTTTATCTTCAGAGGATGAGTAGATGCAGGAAACAATTTTTAGAGGAAACTTCCCTTTTTGGAGTTGTCGTTGCAGAGCCACTTCTAGTCCTTTGCACAATTTCTTCTTGGGTTGTATCGGCTTCTTGCGAGGTTGATTTTGAATTACCCTTGTTCCCTTCAAACAAAGAACAATTGTCAGTTTGAAATGGTGGTTGGTTTTGCGGCCTTGGTTTTTCAACGCGCTTGATCTCGACTCCTTTGACGAAGATCTCAACCGCTTGCTTGCTTGCTGGGGATCGGTTTCATTTCTAACCCCGGGGACCCTAACTTTCCAGATTTTTCCATGGCGATCGGTCACGTGGGACCCGATATTTTGACTTTATTTTTCCTTCACAGGTCTTTCACTTGCTTTTATTTTGGGCTTTCAGAGCATTGAGGAAATTTGGCTCCTTAAATTCTACTGCAATGGTTCGTCGCGTAGGACTTAACCTTTCCGACTTTATTTCGCCTTTATTGGCCTTTCATTTCAACTTTAGAGCATTTGGAATACTTCGGCTTTTCAAACTTTGCCGAGATGGTTAGCCACGTGGGACTCAATATTTCAACTTCATTTGCCTTTATAGGCATTTCAATTTGATTTTCTCCTTTCAAGGGTTTTGAGATCGACTCGATGCCCCCTGACGAGGCTGGGTGCCTTTTTGCATGTTCACCCGTGTCAAATGAGAGCCCTGTAAATCAATTTTGCCATCCTTTCTTTGTCTTATTTTAGGAACAGAGTTAGACTGAAAGGGATTTAAAGAAAATAACAGATAAAATGTATAATGAATTTGAACAAGAGGTATCCCTTTCGGGAAAAGGAAAGAAGGACTTATCTGGAGTGTATGCGGCCTTCAATGAACATGAAATGCCTCTTGGACTGGATGCTTGATCTCTGCAACAACCGTCTAACTCTCAAAAATTCATCACAACCATTACCTCGAGATTGAGAAACGTTGTCCTGGACCGTGTCCATGCCGGTGACCCATTATCCTTTTTTCGATCAGTGGTGCCCTTTGCGGGGTTTCACCATCTAACCTCTCTCATTTCTCTTCTCACCGTTGCCTTGTAGTGCTCTTTGCGAGTTTTCACTAACAAGACTCTCATTTTCAATTTCTCTGCTTACCGTCGCCTTACAGTGCCCGTGTGGGTTTTCACCGATAAGACTCTCTCATTTTAATTTCTCTTATTATTGTCGCCTTTCGGTGCCCGTGTGGGTTTTCACCGATAAGACTCTTTCATTTTATTTCTCTCATTTGCTTGTATCAAATCCAAATAACTGTATCCTCCAATTTTGGACGTCTTTGCCGATTGATCGGAAGGACTTGAACAGGATCTTGGTGAAAAGGATTTGTATTGAATTACAACTTTGGGACCTTTCGGGCGAAAACGTTGTCGAACATATCATAACATTTTCCCCATCTTAAACTTTTGGGGAAATGTGGAATTTTGTTTTGGTGTGATTGAACCCCAGAGAGAGGCTGTCTACGTATCCTTTCGGTATCAAGTCAAACATAGTTCAACTTTTGTTTTTGTTTTGATTTTTTTTTATTGATGATTTTGGTGCCAAGGAGGGTGATGAAATAAAGATAGACATCTCAAAAGAGTTTACAAAAGTTGACAGTGTTTGGGGTAGCGAGAGTGAAAACCTTCGTCATTTCAATCGGGGAGCGTTAATATGACGAAAGGGTCAAACATAATACCTTTTGATTGCATCTGCATTGACATCGGGGTCATTTCCTTCGATATCCCCTAAGTATAATTCTCCTTTTGGTAGTAATTTACTTATGATGTATGGACCTTTCCAATTTGGGGCGAATTTTCCTTTCGCCTCTTCATGGTGCGGGAGGATACGTCTTAGGACGAATTTCCCCACTTCGAAGTTCCTAGGCCACACTTTCTTGTTATAGGCGCGGGCCATTCTTTGTTGGTACAACTGCTTGTGACATGCTACGGCCATTCTTTCTCATCAATCAGAGTTAACTATTCCGGTCAGGTTTTGACCCATTCATCATCCTAGCTTCGACAATGATCCGAAGGGAGGGAATTTCGACTTCTGCAGGTATTACGGCTTCAGTGCCGTAAACAATAAATAAGGCGTAGCTCCAACCGTTGTGCGCACGGTCGTGCGATATCCCAATAATGCGAAAGGCAATTTCTCGTGCCATTTCCTAGAACTTTGAATCATTTTTCGGAGGATTTTCTTGATGTTTTTATTTGCTGCTTCAACGGCACCATTGGCTTTGGGCCGGTACGGAGTGGAATTACGGTGTGTGATTTTAAACTGTTCACATACCTCCCTCATCAAATGACTGTTTAAATTCACAGCGTTGTCAGTAATGATAGTTTTTGGAATACCAAAACGACAAATAATGTTGGAATGCACGAAGTCCACCACTGCTTTCTTAGTGACAACTTTGAAAGTGACCGCTTCGACCCATTTTGTGAAATAGTCGATAGCAACCAAGATAAATTTGTGTCCGTTTGAAGCTCTCGGCTCGATTGGCCCAATGACATACATTGCCCAGGCAACGAATGACCAAGATGCTAACATAGGATGCAATTCTGAGGGTGGCGCATGAATCAAGTCACCGTGTATTTGACACTGATGGCATTTCCGGACGAAACTGAAATAATCTTTTTCCATGGTCATCCAGTAATATCCCGCCCGCAGGATTTTCTTTGCGAGGACATATCCGTTCATATGGGGACCGCATACTCCTGAATGTACTTCGTTCATAATATTTCTGGCTTATTTGGCATCCACACACCTTAACAGATTCAAATCTGGAGTTCTTTTATACACACTTCTCCGCTTAAAAAGAAACTGTTGACGAGCGTTTTAATGGTTCTCTTTTGGTCTCCGTTGACCTGCTCAGGGTATGCTTTTGTTCTCAAGAATCTTTTAATATCATGATACCATGGTTGGACATCGAGCTCTTCTTCAACCGTGTTACAATAACCATGTCTTTCTCGGATTTGAATCTCCAACGGGTCAATATGGACATTACCCGGATATGGCAACATTGCAGCTAAGGTAGCCAATGCATCGGCTAACTCATTGTGGAATCGAGGAATATACCTGAATTCAACGGATTTGAATCGCTTGCTAAGATCTTCCACATGTTGTCTATATGGAAGAATCTTGACATCTCGAGTTTCCCATTCACGTTGTGCTTGCTTAATGATCAAATCACAGTCTCCCATGATTAACAACTTCCCTACATCTATATCAATTGCCATGTTCATACCCATTATGCAGGCTTCGTATTCAGCAGTTTTGTTTGTACAGAAGAACCGAAGACGGGCGGTGGCTGGGTAGTGTTGTCCTGCATGCGAAATTAATACTGCCCCAATCCCAACACCTTTTGCGTTCACGGCTCCATCAAAGAACATTTTCCAGGTTTTAGTGTATTCTGGGATTATTTCAACCGAATTTACTTCCTCATCCGGGAACTAAGTGCTCAAAGGTTGGTATTCATCATCAACCGGGTTCTCAGCCAAATGATCGGCCAAGGCTTGGGCTTTCATGGCCGTGCGGGTAACATAGATAATGTCAAACTCTATGAGCAGAATTTGCCACTTTGCTAGCCTTCCTGTGGGCATCTGTTTTTGAAATATGTACTTTAAAGGGTCCAACCTGGTTATGAGATACGTGGTATAGGCCAACAAATAATGTCTGAGATTTTGTGCGACCCAAGTCAGGGCACAACAACTTCTCTCCAACAGAGTGTATTTGGCTTCATATCCGGTAAACTTCTTGCTCAGATAGTAGATGGCTTGGTCTTTCTTCCCGGTTGCATCATGTTGCCCGAGGACACAACCAAAAGAATTCTCCAGGACCATTAGGTATAGGAACAAAGGCCTTCCAAGTTCGGGTGGGACCAACACTGGCGGATTTGACAGATATTCTTTGATTTTGTCGAAAGCTTCTTGACACTCATCTGTCCATCTAATTGCCGCATCTTTCTATAATAGCTTAAATATGGGCTCGCACGTGGACGTCAACTGAGCAATGAACCTGCTGATGTAATTCAGCCTGCCCAGCAAACTCATGACCTCTTTCTTGGTTCTCGGAGGGGGAAAATCCCGAATAGACATTATTTTTGTTGGATCTAGTTCGATGCCTCGCCGACTGACTATAAACCCCAAAAGTTTCCCAGACGGAACTGCGAAGGCACACTTAGATGGATTTAATTTCAAGTCGTACTTACGCAGACGTTCAAAGAATTTTCTCAGATGATGCACATGGTCGTCCTGCGTTTTGGATTTAGTGATCACATCATCTACATATACCTCGATTTCCTGGTGCATTATGTCATGAAAAATGGTGGTCATAGACCTCATGTAAGTTTCCCCAGCGTTCTTCAGACCGAATGGCATGACCCGGTAACAGTAAGTACCCCAAGATGTGGTGAAAGCCGTCTTTTCTGCATCTTCTTCATCCATCAGAAAGTGGTGATATCCAGCGTAACAATCTACGAAAGACTGTATCTCATGTTTGGCACAATTGTCAACCAGGATGTGGATGTTTGGCAATGGAAAGTTATCCTTGGGGCTCGCTTTGTTCAGATCCCGATAATCAACACACACTCGGACTTTCCCATCTTTCTTCGGCACTGGGACCACATTAGCTAGCCATGTGGTGTATCGGACCACTCAGATTACACCGACTTTCAACTGTTTAGTGACCTCTTCTTTGATCTTGTCACTGATGTCCGTTTTAAATTTTCTCTATTTTTTTGGACATGTGGATAACCGGGGTAATTTGGCAATTTGTGCACCACTAAATCAACACTCAGTCCGGGCATATCATCATAGGACCAGGCGAACACGTCTTTGAATTCGAACAAGAGTTTGATCAATGTATCCTTAGTTCTCTCATCAGCATGAATGCTTATCATGGTTTCCCGGAACTCTTCCGAACTACCCAAATTAACCGGATCAGTTTCATTTAAGTTTGGCTTAGGCTTATTATCGAATTGTTCCAGTTCTCGATTTATTTCCCTAAAAGCCTCATCTTTATCATATTCCGGTTCTTGATTCATTATTTCATGGTTAGACAACGTATTAAGATCTGGGCATGAAGTCTGCGAGCATGTCATGTTATTTAAGTCCGCATTATTAGAACTGAAAAGAGAGATAAGAAAAATAACAAAAATCAGGAAGAATAAACAAAAAGATTCATGGACGATGAAATATTGATTTCATTTCATTGAATTTTGAAAATAAAAGGGTTTACATCGGAATTTAAAAGACAATAAACTAAAAGCACTCGAATTACACCCTGAAATAACTCGGAATGCAGAAAGGATGGCAAGGCTGAACTACTGGGATTACCGCCTGACTGGGAATGGAGTAGGATTCCAATTTTTAAGCTTGCCATCGGGCCCCATATATTGCACCTCAGCAGTGCTTGAGCCTTCTCCTGGTTGGACCATGTGAGCCTCATACAACATTTGTCTCATTGCCCCACAGATTTCTTTAATTTCTTCGGCCGTGAAGGCCTCTTGTTCTTTCTCTATGTACCTTGGCTTAACAAACGTCTCGGCAAGATGCGGGACCGGATGAGGCAGGACCCATCCATTGTTCTTACGTTCATTAGCCCATTTATCATCAATGGCAGTAGCTTGAAACTCTATGCCAAAGAATTTCTCACTGGCAGTCAAAGTGATAAGTTCTGTAATGCCTTGCAAAGATACCCCGAGCCCTTTTCCAGGCAGGTAACCATGTTTGATCATGTTACTAGTGACCATGATTGATGCATTTGATAAGAAGGGTTGAGGACACGAGGTTCCTTCTTCGCACTAGTCTGCGACCACGATCTCAAACGCTTGGTAGACTATGTGCTCTCTACCTTTCTTAGCTTCCAGGCAAGAGACTGATGGGTCCCTGAAAATTGATTGCTCATCTTCTCTGTGGACCATAATTTCTTGATCTTCGTGCTCAAACTTAACCATCTGGTGGAGAGTAGAGGGTACGGCTCCTGCGGCATGGATCCAAGGCCTTCCCAAGAGATAATTGTAGGAGGTGTCCATGTCTAAGACCTGAAATGTCACTTCAAAATCCACAGGGCTGATGGTTAGGACCAAATCAATCTCCCCTATTATATCCGTCTTGATACCGTCAAAAGCACTTACGCAAATATTGTTGGGTCTAATCCTCTCAGTCCCAATTTCCATTCTCTGTTAGGTCGAGAGAGGGCAGATATCAACCCCAGATCCGCCATCCACCATAACTCTTTTCACGTAGTATCCTTCACATTTAACGGTCAGGTGGAGAGCTTTGTTGTGGGCAGCCCCTTCCGGAGGCAACTCATTCCGGCTAAATGAGATCCGGTTGACTTCAAAAAATCATTCCGCCATTTTTTCTAATTGATCAACCGTGGTCTCGGCCGGAACATATGCTTCATTAAGCGTCTTTATCAGCACTTTCTGATGATCATTCGAACTTATCAGCAATGACAAAAGTGAGACCTGAGAGGGGGACTTTCTGAGTTGATCAATCACGGCGTATTCAGAAGTTTTCATTTTTCTGAAGACTTCATCTGCCTCTTCAGCACTGACTGGATTTTTAAGGGGAAAACGCTTTTGTTTGTTCTTGTTCAGTTCTTTCAAGTTGAGGTACTTCTCAAACGAGTTCATTTCATTCACCTCTCCCGTGATTTCCTTTCCCTTGTACCTTACCACTGTTTTATTGTAGTTCCAGGGGACGGCAGTGGTGTCCTTCATGGGATTCTGTGGTGCATGGCTGATAACCACGGGCTCAGTCAGCCTGGGTGAAATTATCGACCCCCGCGCCACATAAATCCCCTTTGGTACGTACATCTTCGATATATTCAGTATAGCCTTGTTTTGCTCCAATCTTTTGGGGGGACTCAACACAAACTGTTCTTTTCTGGGGGCCCTGGGAACATAGATAACGACATCTTTAGGAGGTCTTGCCCCTGTCTTGGTTTCCACAGCTTTTCTTGTGCTCTAAGGAGTGACGTTGCTTTTCTTTTCATCTCTAACTTGCTTTGGTGCCGCTTTGGGATTCTTCTTTACTTCAACAATGGCAATGATAACTTTTAGAGCTGGGTCGAACTCTTGGTTCTCACAGATCATCCCAATAACTGGCCCGTTGTTGTGAGACGACAATGCGTTATTGTTCACATTGGGAGCCTCTTCATCCCTCAGTACCACCCACTTTTGTTCTATTAAATTTTCAACCGTCCGCTTGAGGGTCCAACAATCCTCAGTGTCGTGTACTTCTGCCCCTGAATGATAAGCACATTGGGTACCGGGTCGGTAGGAGGGGGATTCTTAGTTTTGCCTATTTGGGGGTACACGCTGTAATAGACCCATTTGGACCAGTTTTGGGAAAAGGCTAGAATATGATTCGCCGATTGGTGTAAAGTTAGCCCTTCTAGGTGGCTCACGAGGATGGGTGTTATAATTATTCTGTGGAGGGCATTGATTATACTGGGTTCAATTCCCACCAGCTACAATCTTTTATAATTTTTTTCTTTTTGAGCCCCCTTCTGGTTATAATGTTGTTTCGGCCGGGCGTACGACTGGGCATTCATTAGTGGATAAGGATGAGGTGTCACGGCATATGCCGCATCTTAGTGAGGATAGTAATGTCGTGGTGTGCTGGAAAAGTAACCCCGAGGGTGACAGGGGTTTCTTAGACTTGAGGCCATCATTGCTACTTCTTCTTTCTTTTTCCTATTTGCTACACCCCTCGACCCATTCTGGATTGCTTGAGAAGTTGATCTTATAGTGAACTAGCTCAGGATGCGATCCATTTTCAAACCATTTTCAACCCTCTCCCTAATCTTTATAGCTTCTGCAAACAGCTTGCCCATAGCGGACATCATGTTTTGAAAATAGTCAGCCTTTTGGCTTGCAAGAAGACGCTAACCATCTCTGTCTCGTCCATTGGGAATTTTACTCTGTCCGCTTGTTCGCGCCACTTGATAGCATATTCTCTGAAGCTTTCTGAAGATTTCTTCTTGAGATTGGACAAAGAGTTTCTATCTGGAGCTATGGCCACGTTGTACTAGAATTGTCTGACGAAGTCTCGAGCCAAATCGTCCCACATGTGCCAATGGGAGATGTCCTGGTCCATATACCATTCAGATGCAATTCCGGCTAAACTCTCCCCGAAGTAAGCCGTCAAGAGTTCTTCTTTTCCGCCCGCTCCTCTTAACTGATTGCAATACCTTTTCAGGTGGGCGATGAGGTCTCCGTGTCCATCATACTTTTCAATTTGGGAGTCTTGAACCCGATGGGAAGATGAACATGCGGAAACATGCACAAGTCAGCGTAGGAGACACTCTTCTGGCCCCTCAGGCCTTGTATGTTCTTAAGGTTTTGTTCAATGTTTTTCATTTTCCGAGCGATCTCTTCTTGCTCGGGGTTCTTCACGATTTTCTCTTGTTCCATGGTAGACTCATATCGAGGGTGCTGAGGGTAAGAGTTTGGGGTGATATGAGTCGTGTCCAAATGAAATCGTGGTGTTTGGAAAGTAAAGGCTGACGACTCAAAACTTGGCCCGGATACTGTTGGCGGAGCCGTATCAGAGATTGGTGGTGCAGTGAATATGTCGGAAGATTTTCCCGAAAATAGTGTCTGGGGGCGAATCTCAGAAGGCATTCCGGTGAAATGGGCTGACATAGTTGGGTACCCGAACGGGGTGGCCGGATAGCTTATTGGGACGTTGGAAGTTCCACTTGTTCTGGGAATCAATTCGGGAAAACCAGGGATGGAGATGGGTAGTTCTCTACCGTTAGACCAAGAGTCCCATATCTCCAACATGTGGCGACGCAGTATCCTATTTTCTTCAGCAGTTGCTGACTCATATGTCGGGATAATCGATATTGGGGTTTCCTCTGAGGGGTTGATGATTGGTAGGTGACCTTCTGACGTCATTTTGACACTCCCTTTGGATCTCGTGAAGTATGGGTGTGAAGCCAGATTACCGCAAAAACCAACCACCTAAAAACAGAACCTTAAAAAAAACATACACCACAAAACTGTTAGATTGAGGCATTCAACACATAGGGAATCTCACGTTGGGGGTATGCGATGCTCCTAGACAGTTAAACGTTTTTCTACATATATTGCAATAGTTGAGTGTCTCGTCCCGTCTTTTGTTGTCTCCCAGATTTGTTTTTTTACTTTTCTTGCTCCTTTTCAACATTTTCTCTCTTTTCTGGTCTAAATTATTTCCTTTTAGGGGTTATGATCGAATCCTATGTGGAATGCCTACGTATCACAACGCCGCGGGAATCAGATCATCACGTAGTTCAAGGGATAAATGCAAAAAAGAAAGAAACATTTTCATTTTCAAATTTTCATAAAAACTCCAAATTTTCCTCTATTACAAACGACTCCGACATACTTGAAAATTAAAAACAAAATAGACTCAAAGTAGACTAACCGGACTGTAAAAGAAACTAGAATACAGATTCAAAAAAAAATCAGGAATACATAAGTGCCTCTATTACTACTCCAAGGGTCCGCGGGACATCAATCGGTCTCGCCACGGGACTGCGTGCCATGTCTTCTTGGAGGCGATATAGGTCATCCATTATCTGACGGACAAAAATCATCACAACGGTGAAGAATGTAGATATGTTCATATCCTCACACTCATGGCATTTTGTGACGACATAATCAACAATTTCTCTGACCCTTTCTCTGATGATGCCCTTTTCTTGGAGTAAGCGCCCAATCTGTTGGGACCTAGGCTCCAGAACTTGGGTGGCCTTCTGGTTCTGATCTTGTAACTGTTGCAAATCTTCTTCCAATTGATACGTCAGTGCATAACAATGTTCCCTTTCTGCTTTAAAATTCTTCATTTGCTGAGCCATTTCGTTCTCAAGAGTAGTCATCTTTTCCCTCAAACTTGTGACTTCTTTGTCATACTTTCCTTTTAGTTGTTGAACAAACTTCGTCCGTTCTTCCGCATTCTTTTCCAACTTTTCCCGGGTTCTTGCCAATTCATCTTCGGCTTTGTCCATATCATCCCCATAATCGCACACTTTTCGCCTAAGACCGTTTATAAGTCTTTCATCTATTTTGCTCCTCTCTGGATTTTCAGCAGCTATCTTCATCCTTTGAATCTGGGCTCGGAGAGCTTCATTTTCTTTGGGCAACCTGTTCTTCTCCCCTTCATCTGCAACGGCTTGCAAATTGCTTGCAAATTTAATGTCTTTTATTTGCCCTTCCAATCTGCTTATCATAGCCCTGTAGCCTTTCTCTTTTCCAACCAATTCCATAGTTCTTGTACCTCATCAATGAACTGTTGTATGTGGGGTCTTTTGGGGGGCCGTTCAGGCTCTTGATGGTCTCTACCCCTTCTACCATACCAGGCCACGTAGCTAGGCTCTACCTCACCTTTGGACAAATCCCTTACTTGAGTCTGCGGCTCCAGAAACTTACATTGATGCCAAATCTGGCGGACCTATCTTCTGGGAATGCAACTCTTGGACACAGTTCAATGAATTGTCAACTCAAACTTCATCATGAGGAACAATTTGGTGCCTTCTCAGCTGTCGTAGAACCCTGTGTGGGGCCTACAGCTGAATACTTCGAAGACCCATCAATAGAAGAAAACACACTTCGACTGACATATAGATAAATTCATTAACATGGAGCCAGCCAAATGTCTATTCAATCTGGTTGGCAGTCAAGGAACCCAAATGTGCAAACCATGTTTCTGTACCTTCCGGAAACTCATGACCCTCTACCCGGGTTTTTATGTTCTTCAATGCAGTTGAGACCAGTTAGACCGTAATTCATATAACCCGGGCGATGGCAAAGGTGTTCTATCATATCCGTAAGAGTAAATTGAAACCCTCGAAGAACTTTCCCCCTGATTGACAAACAGTTAGAGCTCGGTAGATTTCTGCTAGGATCATTGGTACAAGAGTGCCACTAGACTTTTTGATCAAGAAATCAGCCACTCCTATGAGTCTCAACTCTATATATCCATCACTCCTCGGGCAGCTTAGAGTACCCAAGAATGCTACCACGAATGCCAATCCCGGTCGTGCTTCCCATTTGCTTTGATTCCCTTGGTGGGTTAAACCGGTATTCAGAGCGTCAAAACCATGAGGGTCCCCGTAACAACGGTAGAGAAAGTAGAATGTGCAGAATCCCTCAGCTAAGTTCTCATCTTTGACTTCCCGGCTAATGCTCAAAAGGTCCAGGAATTTGTGAGGAGTTACAGCTCTGGGTGACACTGGGTATCGACTCTTGAGATTCCCGTTAAGGACAACATAGCCCGCTATCTCCTCAAGTGTTGGGGTTAGCTCAAAGTTAGAGAAATGGAACACGTTGTGCGCTGGATCACAAAATGGTATTAAAGCCTCAATTATGTCCAGCCTTGGCTTACTCTTCAAGAGGCCGATAAGACCGCCTAAAGCTTTTATTACAGCACCTCTACTGACCTCCCCAGGTCACTCCACCACATATGGAGTCCTATCGGGATTTCCTCTACTGCTTTGAAAGGTATATTTTCAATAGTGCTCATCCTGCACATTTATTTAAAGTGATGGGTTAAAAAAAGAAAAATCATGATTTATTTTGACCCCAAAAGGAAGAGTGTTATTTTTGCAAAAAATATTAAAAATGAACCACCTTTGAAATACGGCCCTTCATCACTTCAGGAAGGAAGATTTTACGGTCGTGTTTGCTAATTGGGTCAAATATTTGAAAAAAACCCTAGGTGGCTATTTTTGTAAAAACAGCCTTCCGGCGACCCGTCAGGACATTTTGGCTATTTAGACAAAAACGGTATCACCTAACTTTATCTATGACAAAATTCCGTGTTTTATTTTCGCAAAAATAGGGTTGGACCCGATGAGGGTTGTCTACGTATCCCACACCGGTGGGAATAAAAACGCGTAGTTCGAGACGTAGTTTTGAAAAATATGACACTAACTTATTTCATTTTTCGAAATACGTTTTCTTTTCTCCCTTTTTTTCAAAAATTTTGGCAGAGTTTCGAGGCACTTTTAAAGACCGGGGTTTTCAAAATTCGGATAAATTTTCTATCCTACCTCACTCTTGTTTTTTCTGTTATTTCTATCTTTAGCCGGTCAAGAAAAAAGCTGAAGCAAATAATGTACACATAGCAGGTAAGATGCATTAGTATGGTCCTTTATATCGGGTTCACCTGTCCTAGACGGACCCAACTCCCGTGTTGAGTCCCCTAAGTCAAATGCTTGTGATGCAAACAAACACACCTAATAGGGATCTGACATGAGGCTATGTTATTCTAAGTTTAAATCCTGGGGTTTTTTTCTAGACCTGACTTACTCGAGCGGACAGCTCGAGCCGAGGGGGGCAGCGTACCGGGAATACTGAAGCTTCAACGGCTTTGCAGCTTGTCCGAACCTCGTTCTAAAATTGAGATATGAGTCTAATAGAAAAGAAGTCACACGAAGTGCATACTTACCAGATGATTTAGAAGACTCAGAGAGAATAGGGTTTTGTAACAATTTATATATAATCCAAACAATATCAAAGTGATAAAGACAGGCATTTAACACATTAGGTTCAAACATGTAAAAATCAGATAATAAAACCAAATATAACAGTTATTCTAAGCTCAAATTCTTGAACCCTGAGCCAGAAATTCTGGGTTCGATCCCCAGCATAGTTGCCAGAGTTGTCACACTTCCTTTTTTCCCGATAGGGGTGGGGATACGGGAGTTTTTCCAATTTAAGTGACATAATCGATTTGGGATTATTTATTGATTCCAGAGTCTCCACTTGGAATATTTATGGTGTCCCAAGTCACCAGTTTATTTTAAATCCCAAATCGAGGAAGTTTTGACTCTATTTTAAAAGTCTGCGAACCAAAAATCCGGGTAAGGAATTCTGTAACCTAGGAGAAGGTGTTAGGCACTCCCGAATTCTGTGGTTCTAGCACGGTCGTTTAAGTATTAATAATTGGCCTAATTATCTAATTAATTACATATTTTAAACCTATTGTGTATTTTAGCCTTTTTACTTTTTAGCCACTTTTAATATTTATGGATTATTCTGAAATAAGTCATGATGGCGTGCACTTGTCATTTTTAGACAAGTTGTAAACGCGCCACATGAAATGTACCTGAAATTTATAATGTGTAGATTTTAATTAGTGTTTGAAGTTCTGGTCGGGTCGCATAAGATGCAAACCCGAATGGAGATTACGTAATCATGACTATGATCATGATGATTTAATTACATATCTAAAGCAAACTATTATTTTCATGAATTCTTTGTCTTTTCTTAAATTATTTATAATGTTAATCTTAAGAGGTATTTTTGGACTATAAAGTATATGTTTGTTCAAGGTCTTCTAAGACTAATTTTGAGATTATTGTAAGGCATGAGTGTGATGGAAGGAGTTATCTATTCTATCTTTGTAATTGTGAGGCATTTAATCTATTGACTAAACTTATTGGGCCAAACTTATTGGGCCTGGCAGATTTATACTCAAATCAGCATGTCTATTCTAATTTGATTGACAAAAATGGGTTACTACATGTATGATCTTAGCAATCTTTTTACAACTAAGTGTTTTAAGGTAAAAATTAAGGACATGTCCATTAAATATTTCTGGTCCTAAATGAAAGGAATAGGCCTATTATAAGTATTGTAAATCCAGCCCAGCTTCATGCCTAAGTATTGGGCCAGTCACGATTTTACCATTTCTTGCCCATTTTAAAGTTGGTTGACATAAAAAGAATATAACATGTGAGATTGTTCCAAGTCTTCTTAAAACTAAATGTTGAGTTAAGGACATGTGCCATTAGAAACCTGGCCCAGTTTTTGTGTTAAGCATACTGGGCCAGTACCTTTTATACAACTTCTAAAGAAAAATATGTTGTCTGGCCCAAGATCAATTTATACCATAACATGTATGTATAAACAAAGCATTTGAACAAAATTTAAGCTGTTTCTAATTAATTCAGATACATATTGATACCTTGAGAATACCGTAAAGTACCCAAATCATTGGGTTTATACCCCAGGCCCAATGACCTAGATTCAGACTTGTTTGGGCTAATTGGGCCACTTTTTACAAGTCTGACCCAATTGCTACATTCAATTGTAGAAGCAAGAATCTAAATCATTAAAAATAACAAGATGATTCAATCTATTACAATAGTCCAGAAAGAAAAAGGGAGGCAGGCAGTTGTTTTCAAAGCTGAAATCTTTACAAGGTCATAAAAATACAATTATACATAAAAATGAATGTCCTAAACTAAATAGCAAATCAAAATTATTGTTGTTTCAGCCTTAATCATACTAGAGTTTCTCCTGGCTTTAATCATAGAATCAAATACCTGCAATTTTACTGATTTTTCCTAACAACAAAACATAAGAAAAAGTTATACATTATTATGGGGTGAATCTGACCAACTGGTGGCCATATTCACTTTCCTAATATTGTTTCAAACTAAGGACAATATTGTTGTCCATGTACAAGTAACATTCATGCAAATCATGAAGCACAAATAGCCATAACAAATTTCAGCTTGAACACAAACATAAATAGACATCTAACAAACAAGGTTTTATTTAATACAAAAGGGCTGTTATATACCTTTAAAGAGAAAGAAAATAGCAAGAATATGTGACCAAATAAAGGTCAGAAAACTAGAATTTTTGTGAGCTCAACACAACAACAAAAGTGTAACGACCCAAAATCCCTAAGATTGTGATGGCACCGGAAATCATTGTCAGGCAAGCCAATCATTAATTAATTGAAATAAATTTCCGATTTTAACATTTATGAAAAACATTTCCTTTCACTTTAATACATATTAACCAAATAAAATTCTGTTAAGTAAAATAATGGTTTGAATACTACACTTTAGCAAATATATCCCAACACTTCCCAGAACCCGGTGTCATAAGTATATGAGCAATTTCTAAGAATTTATACAATCATTACAAAGCCTCTTCGAAATACAATGTGGACAAGGAAATTTAAAATGGAAATAAATACAGTACGAGGGAGACTTTGTCAGCTGCGGATCGCCTCCGTATGATACAGCTCGCCTCAGTCTCCGAATCCTCCACATTGCTATGAAAGTACTTGTGCAATAAAATGCACAGCAAGTGTAGCATGAGTACCAAAATAATGTGTATTCAGTAAGTCGTCCGCCTAACCTCAGAGAGGTAGTGACGAGAGGTCAAATTAAACACTTGCTAAAGGTCAATTTAGAATATTCAAGTGTGACACTAAGCATGATTATCATAGGCAATTTAGTTAAAATCAGGGATAAATATTATCAACTCCGTTCACATTTAACACTTTATATCTTCGTCATATTAGTAACAATTAATCAACAGGAAGGAACAACTTCTTCCAAAAATTTTAATAACTTTAAATCTCTGTCATTTCAATTGGCTACTTAGAATCCCAAGTCGGTAATCAGGCAAAAATCATAGCAACTACGCAGTAAATATCATGCGCAAGCAATGCCGAAGGTCGAACGGAGCGGACTAACAATAATAAACTGTGCATTGCCGAGGGTCGAACGGCTCGAACCATAGATGTATCTATCTGTCACGCTCGCGAATTGCTCATACAGCGCGGTTATACATACAAATAATAAGGCTAGTCTGCTCGCGAATCATACCTGGGAATCATGTGCTCATATTTACACATATCCACATAATAAATCCATATTTTATCAAGAAAACAATTTTCTCAAGAAAGTGGTAAAATTCTTCTTAAAGGAACATGAGCTATAGTTTTTAAATCTTTGTTTTGAAACTCATATGCCAAGTTTAATGATATTCCATAATGTAACCCTACCAGGTATACGATTATCCACAGAGGAATCAATTCTCTTTCTAGATGATTAAGAAAATGAACTCTAGTCTTCTTCAGATATTTAATTACGATTTTGATTATATTAACAGTTTAATATTACAAGAAGGATCGCAGGTACAACACGTAAGGCATGCTAGTGGGTCCTAGACTACCCGAACATGGCATAATAGTAGCTACGCACGGACTCCCGTCACCTTGTACGTNCACACACAAAGTTAGAAAGGAGACTTACTTCGCTCCGAAATTCCATAACCGGCTTCTAAGCCCTTCCGATGACTCCAACGGACGCACAACGCCCCAAAACTTTCCAAACAACGACAAACCAATGAAAATACTCTAATATTTGCAACAATTCCAAATTACATAATTCCCAACCTCGCTTAGTGAAATGACAAAAATGCCTTCGGGCCCATGTGCCTGGAATCCGAAATTTCTCGAAGATATACTCTACCCATAGTCTTACTAGTTCAAATATACAATTTACTCTACATTCCATGCTCAAATTCGTGGCTAAAATCCAAATTACCATTTCTAGGTTTTCTTCAATATTTCCAAATTTTTCCATAATTTTTTCATGTATAATTCCATGCATATACTTGTATTTAACTTTAAAAACATGAAGAAATTACTTACCTTGACATTGCAAGAAGAAATCCTCTCTTGAAGCCCCTCAAAATCGCCCCTCACCAAAAGAAAATGGGAGAAATGAGCCAAGAATCTCGTTTAAAATGATACACTGCCCAAGCATCCTTCTGTGCGATCGCACAACATCGCCCGCGATTGCACAAGCAAAATCCCAGAAACCTCTCAGAACACCCTGTGCGATCGCACAGTCACAGCTGTGAACGCATAAGCCAAAACCTGAAGCCTCATATATTTCCTCTGTGCGATTGCATAACAACAGTTGCGAACGCATAGACCAGTGCAGCAGCCCCCAAAATCCTCCTCTGTGCGATTGCATACATCCAAGGCCCTCGGAACCCCGTCCAATTACACGACTCAGTCCCATAACCTCACACGGACTTAGTCGAGCATTGAAATCACCTCAAACAACATAGAAATCACGAATCGCAATCCAATTCAAGCTTAATAAACTTAGAACTTTTAAACTTCCACATTCGATGCCAAAACCTATCAAATCTCGTCCGATTGACCTCAAATTTTGCACACCAGTCATATTTGACATTACGGACCTTCTCCAACTTCCGGAATCGCATTCCGACCTCTATATCAAAATTTCCACTTCCAGTCGGATCTCTCAAAAACCTTCAAATTTCTATCTTTAGCCAAATGACTTCAAAATGACCTCCGGACATCCGAATTCACTTCCGATCGCGCTCCCAACTCTAGAATCACCATACGAAGCTATTCCCAGATCGGAATCCCAAACGGACATCAACATAACTGAAATGCGCTTCAAGCCAAACTTAGGAAATTCCTTCAAAAATGCTGACTTCCACATTATACGTCGAAACGCTCCCGGGTTATCCAAAAACCGATCCAGACATACGCCCAAGTCCGAAATCATCATACGAACCTGCTGGAACCTTCAAATCCTGATTCGAAGGTCATTTACTCAAAATTCCAATCTTAGTTGATTCTTCCAACTTAAGACTTCTGAAATGAGAATTTTCTTTCCAAATCAACTCTAGATTTTCTGAAATTCAATTCCGACCACACCTACAAGTTATAATGCATGAAATGGAGCTGCTCATGACTTCAAGCCGTTGAACGACGCGCTAGAGCTCAAAACGACCATTCGAGTCGTTACATTCTCCCCCACCTAAACTGACGTTCGTCCTCGAACGTGCTAAGAACTGCTCTGGAGTTATCTGAAATCACTGTTTAACACCTCGAGAACCTGCCCGTGCTACCGCAACCCAGTTGAGCACATTAGCTTGATCAAATCTGAAGATGTCTTCTTTTATGCATATAATAAGCTCAGAACCTAGTTCCAACACTTGAAATTCTCTGCCAGGCCTAGTTCCAATATATAAACACTGTATGAACTACCACACGACATACCAGAACATGACTGCATACCTTTGTTGAATTAGCACCATGCACCGCAAGATTCATCATCTAACCACAATGACGTTCCCTGAACCTTAATAGCCAAAATTCCACGAATCTGATTCTCCCAATGCACCTCATGATATATATTCATACATCCTGCTATAATATTGACGATGCCACCACAACGGAGGAGATGTGCAGAAATTCATACCCAACTGCAGAGTTATCAAATCATTGAATATCTCATCTTAACTAGAATCGTCACCTCATTACGAACCTAAATAATGGTATGTGTTCTTTAATATACACTTCACATAACCTTATCACACTGATCCCTGGTCCAAAAATCTCGTCTCACCCAGTACGAACTTCTTAGACAACAAATCACCCCAAACATGACCAACAACCTCACATGATACCACATCGTTCCAATAGGCCATAACTCGAACATGATAATAAGAAATGACTCAGGAAGAGACTATTCAACTCATGCAACTAATATGAACTTTTCTCAGAAAATAGGAAGTAGAACATAAGAAAGAATAAATATAGGAACCTTACTCATCATCACACCGTTGTGGCGTGCAACCCGATCCGAATAACATACTCATGGCGACGTGCCACCCGATCCACACATAAAATTTACATAAGAAGATATATATACGGAGATGATTTGCTCACTATTACAAATTACTGAATATCGATCATAAGCACACTAAGTGCATAATACCATCCTGGGGAGACTGATAAAGCCGTCGGCTACAAACTTAAGCACAACTGAGGTGCGATATATATATACACACACTCTGGATCTCAAGAGCTATCCTGCTCACATAACATCCCCACTACACGGGACCTCAACACATAGGAAATTAGCAAGTCGTTTCACAACTCACACGGCACAAATCACAATATCGCATGAATTTGACGAAGACGGAACAACACCCGTTGTTCTAATACCTTTCCATGAAAAGCGCTCTACTGAAATGAACATGCCTGGCTCATACGGAGCCCATAATCATATTTAAATCCATTCATAAGCATCGAGTCTACCTTGATCGCACCAAACTAAGCTAATAGCTTTTACCTGGGTCCATAATAACACACTTCCTCTCATAATACGCGAGAACAGCCATCATAGCCAGGACAAACACCCCACAATCCATAACTAAATGAACCGAACGCCTTCTAGGCATAAATTCTCAATTGAGCAATATTGCACTTCTTTAAACTCACTCCAATTCTTCAATCCATTCAGTGACGACATGTCACACTTTATACAATCTTTTTGCGGTCATGCTTCCACGACCTTCCACACAAGGAAACAAGTCTGCCCATCCATAACACCGACCACACTAAGGCCGCAAAACACATCAAGAACCCATGGCCAGGGTACAAAGCCTCTTCCACCGAATATCAATCTCATGTGACACTGAAGATAACGCCAGCTTACTCTGAACTTTCAAATCACTTTTTCTTGCTCTTCCGAGCTCATGACATCCTTATTAACACCGAACCACAATCTCGATTCTTACTCCCAGTTACATATTTCTTACGCACCTAACATGCCAATATAAGGTAGCGCAATAATTCCATCTTAACTTCTGAACCACCAATAGGGTGAACACTTCATCACATAGAAACCTTTTACTTAACTCAATTCAAGAGAACCATCACAACACACGAGTGACTTCCCACGATCACCCAACATGCAAATCCTTAAGTAGTAGTCTATACCACCATAACCCTTCCGGGATCCGCCTACACCTGACAAGCCATAGCACTCAAATGCTCCCACATGCAATTCATTACGACGGCCGACAAGCCTCGCACACACCGGCACAAACCACATGCATAACTTAATCACAATGAAGGAACTGATCACTGCCGTAAATGTGCCATTTCAACCATGGCTAATCAATCTATTTTCTTTTAATCATCTTCAATTGCCTCAGGAATAATAGCAACTTCCTTCAACTCATAGCAAACTCAACCCTCACTCATCCCGAGTGACCTTGATTCACGAGACTATGCTGCCTAAATCCCGCAACCCGTCTCATACCCTCCTGATAATCTTTCTACAATCCGGAGTTTATTTCTCTCACTCCTCCATTACTATCCTGCATGCTGAAACGTATCATAGAACATTCCAACCATACTCTTTTTTCTCAGAAATTACTCTGCAAAAGCTCGATTCTCGATCATACTGCTGCATGAAACCCTTAAACGCCACATTCTTAACTTTTTGAACTCACTAGGACCGCTATTGAGAGTCACCCACTCTGAATGGACCCGAATACAATCAACTCCAAGGATCTTCTAGCACATGAACACCCTTTCCCTTGAAGCACGTGACTGAGTCACTACCCTGACAACTCACCTATGCCTTAAGCAAAATTCCTAATCTTCCAAAGCCTAACCCTGGCCCGACAGGGCCAGCTTTTGCACACATTCATCAAATCCCACACACAATCACCATTTTTACTCATTTCCCTTAGTTGTAATAACTTGCTAACACGCCGACAATCTGCAACCCTATGATAACACAATCCTGCAACCCAACTGCAGATGGTGGGACTACCCCACTTAGCCCGAAGCTACTCCTTGCACCACTCTAGACCCTGCCGAGATCCTTTCTTTTTTGATACGCGATCTTGCTCAACCCATCCGTCCAATTCTTCCAAGTTCTCTTGCTAGCACTCCCTAAATACTCAAATTCTCTAGCATCATTCACGCATTCTGCCTCCTACCGAATAACCACTAGAACCCCTCACAGCGGCTTGCCAACCATGCAACCACTAACCTATTCACAGGAGATAACCCACATGTGGAAATCATCCGCGGACACCTTCCAACGACGCTGAAATACTCTCTGCGACGTCAATACCCCATCCTACGCTCTTCTTCATTTGCCAACTTTACTAGTCCGTCCGCTCCTCATGGACATCCATAAAATGCACAACAATAACTTCAAATTCCAAGTTATGCTGTTGCTCCCCCACTTTGTGATTGCTCGACTTCCGCTTCTTACACCTGGACTCCTAGAAATGGAACCACCGCCTAGCCTCACTTCAGGATCATTCTCTGTAGCTCTCAAACCAACAGATCACCACGATCTCAAGCTCTCCGAAGATCATCTTTCTCTAGTTGCCTTCATTATCAACACTTATCTGGTACTAAACCACCACACCCCACGGTCTCTGCCAACCGCATTCTTCATTAATTCTTATCAATACTCTGACCCCACGCAACCGAAGAAACTATAGCACCGACAAACTTAACACATTCCATTCGATCAATGACGGCAAATTCACGTCACAGGTGCATATCCCACCTCACTTGAAGACACCAAGTCTTACTATTTTATCAACCCCAACCGGACCATTCATAATCCAAATGCCTTTCCTTTGCCGACACTGGAATACCGAAAGCTCGAAATCACACTCTGGGAAGACCTCCTTCAAACCATTCATCATTCCCAACCTACGGGCAAGCATTCTATCATCATATCGACATCGCGCGACAGCCAATTGTAAACATCATCACAACCTGAGCATAACCTCAACGCTCTCAGAAACACAGCTACTGAGCTGAAATAACATATTATTCTTTTGCAGGGCCATAACAACAGCCCCAACCAATTACACTTGGAAACATCTCGAATTACATCTGTAGCACCATTTCAATTCCTCAAATTCTTGATTCATAGCAAGCACTTCGCGACGTGTAAGATTGAGTAAGAATAAACTTAGGCATAAGCCTTAAAGGAATCAAATCGCACGATGAGGAATCAAGAAGGGAAGTATTCCTAACAGCCCTGTAGTCTCTCGAAGATAAGTACAGACGTCTCCATACCGATCCACAAGACTCTACTAGACTTGCTCATGACTCGTGAGACCTACGGGAACCTAGAGCTCTTATACCATGTTGTCACGACCCAAAATCCCTAATGTCGTGATGGCGCCAGACATCACTGTCAGGCAAACCAATCATTAATTAATTAAAATAAATTTTCGGTTTTAACATTTATGAAAAATATTTCCTTTCACTTTATTACATATTAACCAGATAAAATTCTGTTAAGTAAAACAATGGTTTGAATACTACATTTTAGCAAATATATCCCAACACATCCCAGGACCCGGTGTCACAAGTATATGAGCAATTTCTAAGAATTTATACAATCATTACAAAGCCTCTCCGAAATACAAATTGGACAAGGAAATTTAAAATGGAAATAAATATAGTACGAGGGAGACTCTGTCAGCTGCAGATCGCCTCCGGATGATGCAGCTCGCCTCAGTCTCCGAATTCTCCACATTGCTATGAAAGTACCTGTGCAATAAAATGCACATCAAGTGTAGCATCAGTACAAAAATAACGCGCACTCAGTAAGTCGCCCGCCTAACCTCAGAGAGGTAGTGACGAGAGGTCAAATTAGACACTTGCTAAAGGTTAATTTAGAATATTCAAGTGTGACACTAAACATGATTATCATAGGCAGTTTATTTAAAATCAGGGATAATTATCAACTCCGTTCACATTTAACACTTTATATCTTCGTCATATTAGTAACAATTAATCAACAGGAAGGATCAAAAAATTTTAGTAACTTTAAATCTCTGTCATTTTAATTGACAACTTAGAATCCCAGGCCGGTAATCAAGCAAAAGTCATAGCAACTACGCAGTAAATATCATGCGCAAGCAATGCCTAGGTCGAACAACGCGGACCAACAATAATAAATTATGCACTGTCGGGGGTCGAACGGCTTGAACCATAGATGCATCTATCTGCCCCGCTCGCGAATCGATCATGCGACGCGGTTATACATACAAACAATAAGGCTAGCCTGCTCGCGAATCATACCTGCGACTCAGGTGCTCATATGTACACATATCCACATAATAAATCTGTATTTTATCAAGAAAGCAGTTTTTTCAGGAAAGTGGTAAAATTCTTCTAAAAGGAACATGAGCTATAGTTTTTAAATCTTTGTTTTGAAACTCATTTGCCAAGTTTAATGATATTCCATAATATAACCCTACCAGGTATACGATTATCCATAGAGGAACTCTTTCTAGATGATTAAGAAAATGAACTCTAGTCTTCTTCAAATATTTAATTACGATTTTGATTATATTAACAATTTAATATTACATGCAGGATCACAGGTACAACACGTAAGGCATGCTAGTGGGTCCTAGACTACCCGGACATGGCATAATAGTAGCTATGCACGGACTCCCATCACCTCGTGCGTACGTATCCCCCGAAGATAATAGCACATATTTAATTATTTCACCTAGAGGGACAATCCCCCCCCCCCACACACACACACAAAGTTAGAACGGAGACTTACTTCGCTTCGAAATTCCAAAATGGCTTCCAAGCCCTTCCGACGACTCCAACGGACGCACAACGCCCCAAAACTATCCAAACAATGATAAACCAATGAAAATATACTCTAATATTTGTAACAATTCCAAATTATATAATTCCCAACCCCGCTTAGTGAAATGACCAAAATGCCCTCGGGCCCACGTGCCCGGAACCCGAATTTTCTCGAAGATATACTCTACCCATAGCCTTACTAGTTCAAACATACAATTTACTCTACATTCCATGCTCAAATTCGTGGCTAAAAATCCAGATTACCATTTCTAGATTTTCTTCAATATTTCCAAAATTTTCCACAACTTTTTCATGTATAATTCCATGCATATACTTGTATTTAACTTTAAAAACATGAAGAAATTACTTACCTTGACATTCCATGAATAAATCCTCTCTTGAAGCCCCTCAAAATCGCCCCACACCAAAAGAAATTGGGAGAAATGAGCCAAGAATCCCGTTTAAAATGATACACTGCCCAGACATCCTTCTGTGCGATCGCACAACATCACCCGCGATTGCACAAGAAAAATCCCAGAAGCCTCCCAGAACACCCTGTGCGATTGCACAGTCACAGCTGCGACCGCACAAGCCAAAACCTGAAGCCTCATATTTTTCCTTTGTGCGATCGTACAACAACAGCTGTGATCACATAGACCAGTGCAGCAGCTCCCAAAATGCTCCTCTATGCGATTGCATACATCCAAGTGCGATCGCACAAGACAAATTACCAGCCCCTCTAATTCCTTCTCCGTGATCGCACCACTACGGATGCGATCGCACGGAACCCCCACAACACCAGAAAAATAGCAGCACAAAAACACTTGAAAACAACCCGGAACCACCCCGAAACATACCCGAGGCCCTCGGGACCCCGTCCAATCACACGACTCAGTCCCATAACCTCACACGAACTTAGTCGAGCCTTGAAATCACCTCAAACAACATCAAAATCATGAATCGCAGACCGATTCAAGCCTAATGAACTTAGAACTTTCAAACTTCCACATTCGATGCCGAAACCTATCAAATCTCATCCGATTGACCTCAAATTTTGCACACCAGTCATATTTGACATTACGGACCTGCTCCAGCTTCCGGAATCGTATTCTGACCTCGATATAAAAACTTCCACTTCCGGTCGAATCTTTGAAAAAATCTTCAAATTTCTATCTTTAGCCAAATGACTTCAAAATGACCTCCGGACATCCGAATTCACTTCCGATCGCGCTCCCAACTCCAGAATCACCATACGAAGCTATTCCCAGACTCGGAATATCAAACGGACATCAACATCACTGAAATGCACTTCAACCCAAACTTAGGAAATTCCTTCAAAAATGCTGACTTCCATATTATACGCCGAAACGCTCCCGGGTTATCCAAAAATCGATCCAGACATACGCCCAAGTCCGAAATCATCATACGAACTTGCTGGAACCTTCAAATCCTGATTCGGAGGTCGTTTACTCACAATGTTAGTTGTTTCTTCCAACTTAAAGTTTCTGAAATGGGAATTTTCTTTCCAAATCAACTCTAAACTTTCCGAAATTCAATTCCGACCACACCTACAAGTTATAATACCTGAAATGGAGCTGCTCATGACTTCAAACCGCTGAACTACGCGGCAGAGCTCCAAAATACCCAGGAATAACAACTTGAGTAGACTAGAATTTTGAAAAGAAAATCAGCAAAAAGACTAGTTTTTTTCCATAAAAGCCATGGCCAAGAGAAACCAATTTTTCAGAATGGTCTTGCACCCATTTTTTGGTATTTTTGGTGTTTTTTCTGTTTTTCAGAGTAGTGGTATATTTTCAGAATAGTATTTTCCAATGAGTGTGTGTGTGTGTAAATTTCAAACTGAACTTCTCTAAATTGTGTGTTTTTTAGAGCAGTCTTTTTTATCAATTTTCAGAGAGTTTTTCCTTATATTGTGTGTCTACTTGTGTGTAATTCTCTCTTTTTCAGAATGTAGTATAGCCTATATATAGGCTGTCTAGCGAGGGCATATGTTAGGAATATTCCTTATCTTTTAAAATATGAAAATAGTACAGTACAACTGTCCATTCTTATCCTATTTCAGCATCTTTTTTAACAGCTAGGACAATTATACCATTTCTAGAAGGTTCTTCTATTTACATCCCCCTTTTTATTTATGAAAATTACTGTTTTTATCTGAAAAAATCTGATTTAATGATTTTCTTATTTTGTTTTGATGTTTATTCTTATTCTAGAAGCTTCTTGAGCTGTTACAACCAAGATTCTTCATTTAAAGTTCCTAAACTACCCTGAAATACCCCCTAAAACTACCCATTATAGTTCAGAGTTAATTTATCTATTAATGTTGACTAATTTTAACATAATTAAGTGATTAATACTAATGAAGAAGCTGGGAACTTAAACCTCTTCAAAAGTGAAATGGAATAAAGCTAAACAAAGTAATCATTTGAACCTAAATGAGTTATTTTTTAAGGATTTAGGTTAACTAATTCAAGCGATTTTACTATGTGCAATTAGTTAAGTAATTAGACTTAGTTATCCTAAATTGGGAGTTAGGCTTTTAGTTTCAAAATAAGCCTAGACTAATTAGTCATGTGCAACTAACTAGCATTCCACTAATTGATAGAATCGAAATTTAGTTTCAAACTTAGCCATAATTACTAACAACTAAGAATGAATTAATTAGGCCATCATTTAAATACACATGATTACTAATTATTAAAGGTTAGGAACTAACAACAGAAAGAATAACATGAACACCTAGACTACCTAATCAGTGTTGAATGGCTAAAATTTAAATCTAATCAACACAAGAACAAATTAAGAGAAAAGGCAGATAGAATGAACAAGATTTAAACAGATAGATCAAAGAAGACCTAGCGTAACAGTTTAGGAGTAAACAATAACAGAAAACCAACAACGGAGAGAGTTCAGGTTACTGATTCCTACTTGATAAACTAATGAAGTCAGGAATTCAAACAATCAAGGACAATGAAGCAAATAAAAATCAGAGATGAAAACCTAATTCAACTAAACTAAAACAATAAATTGAATACTGATTTTGAGTAAATATATTCGACATAGGCTAATTTGTCACCTCAGAATCAAACAGGATCAGGAAAGATCATGAAACCCTAAACTTAATCAGTAATTAATGGCAGACTATGAGACTTAGAATTAAACAACTGATTTCAGAACACAAGTAATTAAAGAAAATAAAGAAGGGTGTACAGTCGAAGAAAACATGCAAAACCCTAATTAAGAATCAAACTCAGGGAATAATGAAAAATTAAACTAGAACTATAACTAATTTAAAAAAGCAGTAAACAACCGAAGACAATTGAAATTTTGGCTATATAGTTCTACAAAATCAGGAATTAAACCTACTTTATTTATTTAAGACAACCTATACATGCATGGGTAAATTAATTTTCCTAAACAACTAACAGTTCAAGAAAATCTGGAAAACCCTAAAATTAAACTAGTTAAGTCGTGCACAGAATCAATTAAATTCGGAACAACATTTAGTAAAAGAGGAATAGAACTTACAATACCTAGACTAATTAACTTTAAAAATCAGTAATAAACAGGAAACAAATAATTTTAACGTATTAAAGAAATAGGAGAAAGAGGGTACCAATTAGGTTAGAGCAGGTTTTGACAGGAAAAAGGTCGGGCCGCCAGACTTCGACCGGACTCCGAGAGAGGTTTGAAACGAATCAAACCCACGTGAATCACTTGCTCTTGTCAAAAGCAAGTGACTCACGTAGGTTCGAGTCATTGATTCGCTCTCATCCGTCTAAGTTTAATTTTGTAGGGTTTCCGATTCCTAGATCTAAAATTGGTGGAGTTTGGTGAGGTTTTTGGGAAAACGGGTGAGGGATTAGGGTTCAGGGCGAGGAGGAGGTTGTCTGTGGTGAGTTTGGTTGATTTTGGGGTTGGTCCGCCGCTGGTAGGCGATTTCCGGGCCGCGGAGAACGGTGGTGGACGGCGAGGGTTAGAGAGAGATGGGGAGCCGGGTTGGGGGTGTTGGGAGATGAGTTTGAGGGGGGAGGGTATTTGGAACATTTATATAGATAAGGGGGTCTTGAGTTCAGGACCGTTGGATCAAGATGATCCAACGNTGGACGGGTTTGACATTTGGGTTGGTGTAGATGGGTATTAGGAAGAAGGGATTTGGGCCTGGTGTAATGGCCCAGTCTGGTTTTTAGCCTTTTAGCAAACTTAGGTTAATTAAATACCAATTTAATCAATTTTAATTAAAATTCTAAAATATATTAATTAGTTTTAACCTAGTTTCATCTAATTATAATTTAACTAATGAGTTAATTAAAAGTGAATTCATTAATTTAATACTCATAATTACTTAAAGAATAAATTTTATAAAAAATGATTAAATTATGCAACTAAGTATTACACTAAATCAAAAACCTAATTATGCAAGATAATAGAAGTTTTAAGATATTTTTGTTATTATTTTATATTTTATAAATTTAAAAAGATGAATTATGATCATACAGTGCAAATAGTTCACAAATAAACACTGAAATTCAACAAAAATTTATAAAATTAAATTATTTATCAAATTTTGTAGGAGTATTTAATAGGTTAAAAATTACATGCTCACATATATGATCGCCTATAATACACGCTAACTGACTGATAATATATACAATTAAGAAAACTTTATTCGAGAATAAGTTGAACATATGATCGGGCAAAGTTATGAGCGGGCATTCGGGCAGTTCGGATTAGGTATATAATTTCGGTTTGGAATTCAGTTTTCGAATTGAAGAAATGACAATCCAAATTTAATCCCAATAAATCTGGATTGGATCAGATTTTTTAAGTCCGGTTTTAAATTAATCGAATATTGTGATATTTCGATTTTGAACATATAGTTTGAGATGTTTCGACTTTTACAAAAATAAATATCAAAATGAAATACTCAAATAAATATACAAAAATTCGGATTTCGATTTGAAATCCAAACTTGCCCTAATAGTAATGCTGTCAATCTTTAGCTGTCCGACTAATATTAAGACACAAATATAATAGAGTTGAGAATATATAAGGTATAAACACGATGAAGCCCTCACTGTAATAAAAGATTTACGCATGTTCATTGATCTTCAGTTGTGTATAATTGAAGGCACATTAAACTAGTTCGGCCGTAAAAGAAAATAATTAGTATTAAGATAAGCAAATTTCACAACACAATAGTTGAAATAAATTAAAAATAAAAGTTCTAAAGATTTTCTTATTATTATTAATTTTTTACTATATACTAATATTTTCATCAGCAAAATGCAAAATCATGGCTATGTAGGGGTTGTTCTTGATTGACAAAATATACAAGGATGTGCGGTCAACTAAAATACCTGCCATCCAAATAACTGTCCCACGTGTAACAAACCCAATCTCCCAATCCCCACAAACCTACAAACCCGGCCATGAAAAAGCTCAAAGCTGGGATCGCCACTCCCCCTCTCTATACATTCATCTATGTTAACTCCCTTCCTTTTTCTTACTACACATTTTACAATGCTTTGATTTTTTTCTTTTTCACTTAGTTTCTTTTTTTGGTTTAGTCACGCTTAATCTTCTTTGTTAAACTCTTATTATCTTATCCTTAATCAGATCTTATATCATAATCTTTTTCAGTTCTTGTTTCCAAGGGCAATCTGAAAATTTGATAAAGTTTAATCTTGGCATGTGGGGTGACTTTGCTTGTTTCAGAAATCAGAAGAAGGGTCTGTCATACTCAATTTCTGCCTAAAAATGTGGGTTATTGTGATGTTTCTGAGCTGTGATCAAGGAACAGTTACACAGCTGTCCATGTGAAGCCTCAAAACCAAGAAAAAATAATACAAAAATAATTAAGGGAAATCATGAAAGTAAGGAAAGTGAATGTACATTTTTAAGCTTGCTATTTCTGGTTTAAAGGTTACAAAATAAGGGATCTGTTGTATGTTTGATGGAGTGAATGGAAGAAATGATGGCACCAGGCACCAGTATGTTACCCTGTAATGGGGAAATAGAGAATGGATTCTGTAAAGGAAATATGTCAGCAATTGAAGAAAATAAAGAAATATCTGATGATTTGAATCAGCCAAATGTAGGGAAGCCACCAAGAAACAATCCAGGGATGAGGCATTGTATTAGCCAAGCTAGCTTGGCAGGTACTTCTGCATTGGTAAGTGGATCCAATTCCAAAAGACTTTTTGCCGAAACATCATAGTTTGATCTTTGATTGGTTTATTTAAAACTGAAATTCTTATGTTGTAGGTTTTCAAGTAACTCAGTCCTTTGTTTTCCATAGTCTCTGTGATGTATGTTATGTACTAAAGTTATATCCTTTAGCAGGACTTTGTATCAATTGCTTGAGGTGATCAGTGAAAACTTGTATGGTATTCCTGTTGTGGAAATGAACTATTTCAAAAACAAAAAAGGAAAATTGGATCGGATAATTACTTGTTAAAATTGTGTCAATTGCGCGGTGGTTCCTGCTCATTGTTCACTGGTGGCAATCCTAATTGCTTGCTAACAACTATCAGCAATCTCTGGTTTTACATCTTTCTTCCAAGGAGAAGTATCTTGGTGCTAATAGCAGTGAAAAGGAGATCCCAGTACAGACATTGTTCTTCATTATTGAGTAGCTTGATTTGCTCTAAGTGAACTGTTAAAAGAATTTCTAACTTCTGGCAACCGATTTCAACTTTTAGGATTTTAATACCATGATTATGCCAACAATGACTTTGTAGGTCGCATCATGAATTATAAGCTGTTGATGAACTGTCATTTATTTGCATTACAACAGTTAGCCTTGCCTATATGAATTTGTGCACGATGACTGTTTTGAAAGCATGTCACCTGTAGGTTGTTTAGCTGGAGAGGCTTTTCATCTGTCAGTGTGTGTTTATGCTGCTTGCTGATTGAAAGTTGTCTTTGTCTTATTAAATCTCTAGGAACCAAATACAATAATGGTCGGTCTGAGATCACCATCAAGTGACAATTGTGCTTATGTCCCCATCTTTCGCTCCGGAGGCTGTTCTGATATGGGACCCAAAACGTACATGGAAGATGAACATATCTGTGTTGATAATCTTCGGGAACATGTTCATGACTCCAAAGGTCTTCTTTCGCAAGGAGCATTTTATGGTGTATGTTGTTTCTTATTTGATCTAAACTGTCAATTTCTGAGGAAAGGCTCTTTGATTCTTGACTGATACAGCCTGATATCACTTGGCTCTTTGACCATCTTGTATTGAATTCTACTAGTCATAAATTTAAAAATCGGTAATTAAAAAGAAAGCTGAGTAGTCAGCACTCAAGTGTTTAATAAATCATACTATATCCTTTTGATTTCAGTAGGATTTCTATCTAGTTTTTGGTGGTTGTGTGATATCAACTCGAAAGGGGCTAACTTGAAGAGTCAATTGCTTGGATTTTGATGATAGTACTTGTCTGATTGTTGTTTTTTTACTCTCAGGTATTTGATGGGCATGGTGGAGGTGATGCTGCATCATTCACTCAAAAGAATCTCCTTAAATTTATTTTAGATGATTCCCATTTCCCATCGATGGTAAAAAAAGCTGTCAGGAATGCTTTTGCAAAAGCCGATAATGCGCTAGCTGATACGAAATCTCTTGATAGTACCTCTGGAACAACTGCTCTAGTCGCACTTATTTTAGGACGGTAAGACATTGATCTGCTTCTGTGTAGTTCAGTCCTGTGTTCTAATTCTTCACGTCGGAAGGGAGCAACAGGTAGTGAATCCTTCACTGTCCCTACACATTGCTTATGCAAAATTATGAATATTTTGGACTATTGTCTATGTTCTGATTAAATGGTAGAATACCTTTGTACTGTAAGGAAAGGCATCACTGAAAACTAAACACAAATTTTATCAGATTGGGGAATGTCGGTAATGAAATAGAGGCAAGTTGAAAAATTGGAAGATAAAATGATGATAAAATCATATCGCAATACTTTGTGTTTCCTTAGCTTCGTAAGGAATGGCCACATGTTAGTCCACTTTTCTTTTGGCATGTCGGTTTTTCAAATTTTTCTTGGGATTGTCCAAATTTCTTTTTTACTTTACAGCTGACAAGGCTTTTATTTGATTCGAGACGAGAGTAGTTTGAACACGTGCAATAGGCCATCATATTGTTGAAGTTCATGGCTGAGTAAATGGCGTTGCTGCTTTAATTTGTGCAAGTCCATCATGTAAAAGTGATCTTCCTATTGATTTCAGCCTTCAAATTTCATACCACGTAGGGGAAAACATTTCACGTTTTAGTTATGATTTTCATTTACAAGGACACATTTGGACTTACTTCTATGTATTTATTACATTTATCTTTCCTCCGTAACCCACTTGGTTGTCTCAAATTGTAACTTGCACTCATTTGTTTGTTATATTTTCTTTTGTAATGCACAGGACCATGCTAATAGCTAATGCTGGGGACTCCCGAGCTGTACTTGGGAAGCGCGGAAGAGCAATTGAATTGTCAAAAGACCACAAGCCAAATGCTACTTCCGAGAAATTGAGAATTGAAAAACTAGGGGGAACCATTTTTGATGGTTACCTCAATGGTCAGCTGTCAGTTGCACGAGCTCTAGGTGACTGGCACATAAAGGGCTCCAAAGGTTCAAAGGGCCCCTTAAGCTCAGAGCCGGAGTTCGAAGAGGTGGTCCTATCAGAAGAGGATGAGTTCTTAATAATTGGCTGTGATGGCTTATGGGATGTCATGAGTAGCCAATATGCAGTAACAATCGTAAGAAAGGAGCTCATGCTGCATAATGATCCCGAGAAATGCTCAAAATTTCTTGTCAAGGAGGCATTAAAGCGTAACAGTTGTGATAATCTAACCGCTCTAGTAATCTGCTTCTCTCATGATCCGCCACCTCGAATTGAAATACCAAGAACTACAAGGAGGAGAAGTATATCAGCTGAAGGACTGGATCTTTTAAAGGGGGTGTTAAGTGACATATGAAAAGGAGAGTTTGAAAACTTTTTTGTAGAGATAAATTAGCATACACCATAGGTCAGCAATTTGTCTGAGTTTCTGCTGTCCATGGTACTTATTGATTGTTGGTGAGAAACATGGAGCTCCTGTAATGTTGGAGCCTCGGCGAATTCGATGTTTGTCCTTTTTCTGTTACTATTCTTTGAATGTTATGTGCTGATTATCATTAAAAGATGCAAGATCCATTCATAGCCAAAGGGGGTTCAGTGTGGCGTTGTGAAGGGATTGACCACAATCTATGTATGAAATGAATGGATTGTGTTTTCCAGTTTTCCTCCCCTCCAGAATTCAAAAGTGAATCGTTTCCTTTCTCTACAAAATGATTGTAAAGCTGAGCATTACTCGTGCAAACAAGAGGGATATATCTCTTTTACCTTCTATGTTTGATTCACTTGCCAAATAGGGAACAGCGCATTTGGTTTTCAAGAATTTATAAAGCATTCCTACTTTTGACATTTTTAGATTTTGTTGAATTGTATCAAATCCATTCTTGGTTTTTCTTTTTATTTTAACTGAACATAAAGGAACAATATTTGTCGACAGAAATAGAATGACCACATGAGATCCTTTCTACATGCTTACACATCTTTTTAAACTTGAATTAAACTATAACAAAACTTAGACTGTACACAATAAGTCAAAGGCTAATTGGTCAAGAAAGCATTATAACTTTTTAGGATTCTCCTCTTTTCAAACTACAAACTATTAATGTAATATGAAAATAATGGAATAAATACAAGTAACAAAAGAGTTTGTAATCTTTAATATGAACCCTATCATCTTGGAAAAACGACAAAATAACGGCCGAAATAATGGAATATATATATATATATACACACACATATATACAAATTTTATTTTACGACAAAGTATATTTTTTATATGTTATATACAAAAAATATACAAATTTAATGCACTTTTATACGCCTAACGAATGTAAATAGTTTCTCTTTGCCTTACCATCTTTTACAAGGGACTTTAGGTAAAAATTGCACGGGGCATTCTATTTGGTCGCCCCCATTTAATATATACCCATCTTTTTAATAAACTTTTAACTCGTAACCACTTTTTAAATAACTTCAACCCCATTTTCCTCGTTGAACTGAAGTTTGCCAGTTACAAACAAAACTAGCTGAAGTTCCCTAGTTACAAAGACAAAACTTCAGCTCTAGAGCTGAAGTTTCCCAGTTGCAAAGACAAAAACTTCAGCTGAAGAGCTGAAATTCCCCAGTTATAAAGACAAAAACTTCAGCTCTAGTCGCGAGCTACAAAACAAAAACTTCAGCTCTAGTCGCAAGCTACTTCAGGCATGTCTACCAGAATGCTGAAGTTTTGCGTGATTGCCTTTGCTACTTCAGCCCCATATGCTGAAGTTATGCGAAAAAGCGGTACACTTGTAATTTTTTTACAAAGCGGGTATAAGTTAAAACGCGACACAAAAAGCGGGTACGAATGCAAATGCCCCGTACTTTAGCTAGCTAAATGAAATCGCAGCTCAAAAACTTCATCTATTATTACACAAATAGCCGGTCAAGTTCAATGTTTATTTTTTCTAGTCAGTATATATAGATTATACATAGTTGTACATATATTCTACATGAATTTTATATATATATATATATATATATATATATATATATAAAATAATATATTCGTCAGCTATTTTTAATTTAAGAGATTAGGTGAGTGGTGGTTATTTGGGTTAATTCTTCAAAATGAAATAGCCCATGGCATGATGGCCCAGAAGTTCAGGCCCAGATTTTAAAATGCACAAACTAGTTTCTCCAGTCACCGGCGCAGCAAACAGCCCTACTCTACAGCAAAACCCCAATTTACGCCGCCACATTTTGCAGCATGGCGACGCTAAAAGAGATCTTAACACGCCGCCCTATCTCAGCCACGATCCGTCTCACCGTCGATGCTGGTGCAGCTAAGCCCGGACCACCAGTTGGCCCCGCCCTGGGTCAATACAAACTCAACTCCATGGCTTTCTGCAAGGACTTCAATGCTCGGACCCAGAAGTTCAACAGCGGTACACCCATGGCCGTAACCATTACGGCGTTCAAGGATGGTACCTTCGAGTTCACCGTTAAGTCTCCGTCAGTTACTTGGTACCTAAAGCAGGCTGCTGGAATTGAGCTGGGAAGTGGCCGCCCTGGTCATGTAACGGCGTCAACTCTAACCCTAAAGCACGTTTATGAAATTGCTAAAATCAAACAGAGTGATCCGTTTTGCCAGTACATGCCCTTGGAGTCGATTTGTAAGTCTATTATTGGGACGGCGAATTCTATGGGGATTAAAGTTCAGAAAGAGCTGGATTAAATGAAACTATTGAACTGTATTTTTGCTATTTCTGTAGTTTTTGTACTAAGATTTGGAAATGAAGAGTAGTAAAGTTGGTTGAAGTAATGGTTTTGCTGTTTAAGGAAGCATGATATGAATTATGAATGTTTTCTTAGCAATAAAGTTAGTTTTTTTGAAGTCCATTAGAGTTGTTTGAGCAAGATTAATGCTTTTTTATACCGTTATTGTGAATCGAGAAGAATGAGCTAACCTATGTGGATTCTACTGCCTCTCTTTTTCTATTTGTGTGTGTAAGCATTAGTTATCATAGGTAGAGCCGAGGATGGAAAAGACCGATCATTTTTTGCTGTTGATACAAGGTCTGTTACCATGATAGTAGTCCTTATATGGTGCAATCTTGGTTTAGGGAAAGATTCCTTGTTAGGTTAGAGAATGGATGGCTGCGGTATGAAGGATGTAGCCAACGAATGGTGGTTACTAAAATGGTATTATATCATACTGATTCATACTTGGTGAATGTTGTCACAACTTATTCTGGATTTTTGAATTGTATTTTCAAGTAAGTGTCTGTTTTTGCCTGTTGCTCTGGATACTTCTGACAGAATTGGATTATACAGGGAATATTAGCACGACTCCTGCTGAATGATGATACCAACGAAAAGGGAAAAGGTTCAAAAGTTAGCCTGTGTTTGTCTCAGAACAAGACAGGTTCTGTAGTGTTTTCTCACAGATTCTTTTCTTTGAAATTTAGCTCGTTTATATTTGATAAGTTTGCTGAGTTCTCTGCTGTTAGTTTTGGCATTCATCTAGAAAGCACAAGTTGTTGAAGAACAAGCTGTTAGTTGTGGCATTGATGGTACCAAATTTTGCTGATTTCATGTCACTTGTTGGGAGCAGTGTGTGTGCTGTTCTGGGGTTTGTGTTGCCTTCTTTGTTTCATCTGATTGCATTCAAGAATGAATTGGGATGGTGTAGTTTGATTCTTGATGCTGCATTTATTGTCATGGGCACAGTTTTTGCAGTCTATGGAACATCTTCTACACTGATAAAGATCTTTGCAAAAATGGCTTAGCCTTTTCTTTTCTGTGAATAGAATTTCATAAAATGCAAATTATGCACTCTGGTTAATATATTGAGTGAAATTGCTCTTGAATCAATTCTTAATGGCAAAAAAGTTTCACTTTTGTTCTTTCTTTACTAGTAATAACGTTAATTTGATTCTGCACTTCTAAAAGCAACATCGACTCTAACCTTGCATTGCCCGTTTATCAAAACGACAAAATGTTTCACTAACTTAAAATAATGCTCAACTTAGCAAGTTGCGAATGAATGAAGAACAAGCTGTTAGTTTTGGCATTCATCTAGAAAGCACTCCGTGCAATTTTTTAGTCAAGTCTTCCATTTCTACATTTGCCGTTTCACAATTTTTTTTACTCTTCCATTGGAGGTAGTCTCTAATCTTAGTCTGATAAAATAGACCATATCTTTAATGCCCTAATGTAAGTATAGATTCCATAGCCACCTCTTGCATCGAGTTGGGAGCTTGGTGTCTATCTTATCTTTAATTATCAGTCCCTCTTAGCATCCTTAAGCTGTTGAAACCATAGCTGCCTGTGTATTTTCTTTGCCATATCCTATTCTTTTCCTCATTTTATGCATCTAAGTTTCCTGGCAGGAGATTGTAAGCCAGTTGTCAGTTTTGATCATTGATTGCCATTTTCCATAAAATGTTGTTCTTTAACTATTTAGACTTGCATCATAGTAACAGGCAATTACCGGGAGTCATTCAGAAAACAAACTTGCTGAAGCCAGAACTTTGCTAGTTTTTTATAGTTTCTGATACAAAGACAAGCACCTTAGCTGGAAGTATGGCTTCTGTTAGTTTAACAATATGAAGAGGATAGGCAGGCCCACTGAGAGAACTTAGGTGATTTTGACCTTGTCAGCATAGTTATTTAATTGGATACAAAGAAATCTGATCTAGACTTTTAATGCTTCTGGGTCTTGCATTTTTCCTTCTACTAGTATAGGGCATGAAAGAACAATTCTTCATGCTATGACAGCAATATGTTGTGGGTTGAGATCGAGTGTTACGGCTTTATTTGAAGTTACTATTTTATGTGGTACTAGTTTTCATTAACTTGAGAGTACTTGAAAGAGTTGCATTTTGCAAGTTTTACTTTGGGTAGCGGGACAATGTATTTTTGTATCATGAACACTCTGATGTTAGATGGTAAAATTCACTTTTCCTTCTGGTGTGAAGAAGGGAAAAAGGACTCTGAACACTACCTTTGTGCTTGTAAATGTAGCATGTTTCCGTTTATGGTTATTGGCAGCAATGGTTGTTGCTAGTCCATATTCATGTTTGTGCATGAATTAGGTTTCTGTCTATTTAAGAATAATATACCTGGTTGAGGTTAATAACCCAAGGTGTATCAGTTTCTCTGAAATCTTGAAAGCTTTTTCTCAGACTTGCAACCCAGATAGTTGTTCCCTAAAGAAGTGCATCTGAGTTTCTGTGAAATCTTGAAAGCTGGTTGTTTAGACTTACAATTTTTTCATATGTTTCCTATGTCGTTATTTTTTATGTCATATGGAAAATTTAAGAAAAGAAATTGTTGAGTGAGTTGCATTTATGGTCCAAATGCATACAACATAAATCCAGTCCTTTCTAGAGACATGACTTTGACTAGGTATGGATTGAATGGCGCATACTGTGATGTTTGGGATGCTCTTATATTATATGAAGCAATTTAGTTCAACTAAGAATACTCAAGTGGCATTGTCCCCAAGGTCTTAAGTTGCTTTCTCAATCTTTTTCTTCTATCTTGTTGGGAAAGGACAATATTTCGCGTGGGCAAGTCGCCCCATCGTCCCAAAAAAAGAGCAAATGTCTGAAAGGACAGAATCCCTTATCCAAAAAGGGGAAGATAAGTGATCAGCCAAAAAAAAATTTGAGGTGCTGATTTGACGATAAGACATTGAAAAAACGAATGATGACCTAGAAAACAGCAATCGTACTTGATTATTTAAATATAAATAAAGAAGAGAAATAAATTAATTCTCAATATGTTTTTGGATATTCAATGAGTTGCTGTGAGTTTATCTTGAATGCTTTTTTCTTTTTGAAAAATATCACTGAAGCTTCTTTTTTGTTTTCAGCATCAAAATTTCAGATATTTTTCCTGATAACTCCTGTAAAGTACGACTCTAGCATTATTCTTTGGTTATGTAACACTTACCTTTCTAATATTTCCTAGTATATTACAAAAATCTCTCTTATTTATTTAAATTACTCCATTCGGTCTAAAATAAGTGATTTCTTTTTGTTATTTTTACATATATTAAGAAACTCACCTTTTAACATTAATTAGCAATAAAATTGACCATCTTAACTTTTACTATCTCTTTATATAAATACTCATAACACATACTTCAATATTATTTACTCCGAGGGCAATGTAGAAAAAACTAATTAATTTATTCTTGAAATTTTGAAAAATTACTTATTTTGGACCACAAAGAAAAAATTAAAAAGTTACTTATTTTGGACAGAAGAGAGTATTACTTATACCAACTCTACCTTAGTCATTGAGCAAATTTAGGCTATTATATCCTTCTCTGGAAAAGAAGTTCCAAGCCGTACGAATAGAAATCATAAATAAATCCAAAACGAAAAGAAAAGCAAAACAAGAGCAGAATGAAGTAGTAATCAACTAGAATAATACCCAACAAATATGATCAAATTTTATAATTCTTGAGAAACATATTTAAATTAAATTGTCATATTTGAATTTTTATTGCTAAAGCAAAATTTAGAAGAAAGAAAAATGAGAGAGAATAGTTCTCATTTTGGTCTGATATAAGCAAAAATTCTTTGAGTGCTACATTCAACAAATAAAATTAAAAAGGTTCCCATTTTTTAGGTATTTTAATAGTTTCGTCAGACCAAAATTAAAATAAGAGAAATTTAAGCAATATATTATAGTATTCGATTGTCACAATTCATTTTTGTCCGTGTTTGAATCATTTGAACTTGCTGTGATCAATTTGGAAATCTTACAGCTCCGCAGGTCCCCTCAACATATTCAACACGCTCCCACAGCCGTCGGCTGCCTCAAGACTATATATAATATAGCTCAGGGATAAACCATTCCACACTCCAAATTTTCTCTCTCTCCGTTTTCCTCCTTTTTGTTTCCTAAAAGATTCACAGAGAGCAAGAAAAGAGGAAAAAGATTCAATCTTGACCTTTGTTCTTGTGTATCAAATCTAAAGTTTTGATCTTTTTTCTGAGTTTTGTGTCAAATTTGCATTAGATTGGGTTGGATTCTTGATTTGAGGATAAGACTATGGGGTTTGAGAAAGATGAAGCAAGTTCATCATCCCATGTATTGAGTATCCCAAGAGAAGATACACCACTTTTAGGCAAGACTCAACACCTTTCTTCTCCTTCAAAAACTTTTGCTAATGTTTTCATAGCAATAGTTGGAGCTGGAGTTCTTGGTCTTCCTTACACTTTTAAAAGAACTGGATGGGTTTTAGGTTCAATTATGCTTTTCTCAGTTGCCTTTCTTACCTATCACTGTATGATGCTTCTTGTTTATTCAAGGCGTAGGATTGAATCCCAACTCAAAGCTGCAAAAGTTTCATCTTTTGGTGACTTGGGATTTGCTGTGTGTGGACCTGTGGGTAGATTTGCTGTTGATGCTATGATTGTTCTATCTCAAGCTGGTTTTTGTATCAGCTACTTGATTTTTGTAGCTAATACTTTAGCATATTTGTTTAATTATTCTATCACAAAACCAGATCCCAAAATCTTGGGATTTTCACCCAAATCAGTGTATATTTGGAGCTGTTTCCCATTCCAGTTGGGGTTGAATTCAATTCCAACACTGACCCTTTTAGCCCCTTTGAGCATATTTGCTGATATTGTTGATTTAGGAGCTATGGGTGTAGTGATGGTTGAGGATGTAATGATTTACCTTACAAACAGACCAGTTCTTGAAATGTTTGGTGGGTTCAATGTGTTTTTCTATGGTCTTGGTGTTGCTGTGTATGCTTTTGAAGGGATTGGAATGGTTTTGCCTCTGGAATCAGAGACAAAAGACAAGGAAAAATTTGGGAAAATCTTGGGTTTGGCAATGGCTTTCATATCTTTGATGTTTGGTGCTTTTGGAATATTAGGTTACTTTGCTTTTGGAGAAGATACTAAGGATATAATCACTACAAATCTTGGGCAAGGTTTGCTCAGCAGTTTGGTTCAAATTGGCCTTTGCATAAACTTGTTTTTAACTTTCCCACTGATGATGAATCCAGTTTATGAAGTAATGGAAAGGAGATTTTGTGAAGGCAGTTACTGCTTGTGGATTAGATGGCTTGTGGTTTTGGTAGTAACTTTTGTGGCATTAGTGGTGCCTAATTTTGCTGATTTCTTGTCACTTGTTGGGAGCAGTGTGTGTATTATTTTGGGGTTTGTTTTGCCTGCTTTGTTTCACCTGATTGTGTTTAAGGATGAGCTGAGCTGGAATGGTTTGGCTTTTGATTATGCTCTTATTGTTATGGGCACAGTTTTTGCAGTCTATGGCACCTCTTCTTCTCTAATGGAGATCTTGGCCAAAAAGGCATAGTTTTTCCTATAGTATTTCAGAAGATGTATATTATGAACTCTTGGTTTAGTTTGAGTTCAGATTACTTTTTTAAGAGATTATTTTCATTCCTAAGCAAAGAGGAAGCTCACTCTTTGTTTCTTATTAGTAATAAGTTTGTTAAGCTATCCTTTCACAAATGATATAAAGGATTGGTGTGAGATTTATATTCATGTGTTTATTTATTGCAAGACATTATATTGCTTAATTGGCCAATTTGGTTTTCTCTTCTTAATACTTGGTAGTACTTGTTATGTTATGCATATATAATATGCTGTGGGAATTGACCACATTTGATAATCTCTATTTTCTAAAAATGAAGTTTTTGATTAATTATTGGTTCCCTATTGAAGTTTAAGGTTGAAGCTTCTTTCTGTTTCCTCTCCATCTTTGCTTAGGGATGTTTATGATAGAAATACAAGATCATTTCAAGCTCTTATGAGTTTGAAAATATAGCAGCAGAGAAATAAGCTAAGCAGAACTCATTAGCTTGTTGAAAGCTATCATGTGGAGTTGATGTGTTGATAAATGCTCATGAGTACACATGAGTTTATTCTTATACCGGTACCCATATTGGGGCCCGACTAAATCTCGATTCGCATCGGGAAGTCCCATCTTGGAGGTGAAGTGCTTCCTAGCAAAGGCGACTCCATACTGAGAGTTCGAACCCGAGACTTCTGCTTAAGGATGAAGGAGTACTTACCACTCCGCTACAACCCCGATTGGTAAGATGAGATCCACTTATGACAAAGTAAATATCAATTGAAGGCATGAAATAATGCTTTAAAATCAACATAGTCCTACCACCCAATTTCACTTACAAGTTTATAACAAATAGACTAACACTGTTTGAGGCTGCATTAGACACTGCCATCAGATTGTGTTCCAACTACAATATCACTCTACTGAACTTCTCTATCAAGGTTTGTGACAAAATCTTTCTCTGGTGCAGTGACGCAGATGTTACTTTTCTTGTTCCTACCATGAACTTTTTTTAGCTTTTTAGTCATTTTAATTCATTGAAAGATAAACTTAACAAATTACAAATGCTTTTAAAAAGAGAGTGGAAATCTTCCTTATAAAATTGCTTTCATATATTACACTTGCCTCTTTTATGTGGCCATTTTATAGAAAATCTTCCTTGTTTTCAACTTTTTATTTAATTAATTATTATTACGAGGCCTACTGATGCGAATTAAAGTGATATTGGCAACTAATGAAGTATAGAGGCAGTTCTACAATTTTTATAATATAGGTGCACCGCTAAAGAAATGATAAAATATGAAGTATTAAGTGGAAATTGATCCTTATTCCTCTGGGTAAATAGCTTAGCATTCAATCAAATACACTATTTAGCCTATACTTTTTGGCGGAGAGATCATGGATTCACGTGCCTTATATATTGGACTATAAATCCGCCCCTACTGGAGTATGGTAAAGGATTCTGAAATATTGTCTGGTATGCAACAATATACGTACGAAAGAGTAGAAAATATGAAAAAATTCTAGTACTTTTCATTTTTATTTTATTTGTATAATATTAGCATGAGATGGAATTAAATAGAAAAACATGATAAGAATTCATATAACCGACCTTGACTTGAAGCAAATTATAGTTATATGTAATGAGATACGAATAAGTTCATGAACCAAAGGCACACATTAATCCATTCTATATATGCTGAAATAGAATCTGAAAAGTTGAAGTAATATCTATTTCATCCAAATATTTGTAGAAAATAGACGTGATGTTATTTAAGCAATTATCTTACATGGTAAATTCCTATGTTCAATAGCTATTTGCCTCCTTTTAGGTATTTTAATGGTTTTATTATACTAACACACAAATTGGGAAGGTATGTTGATACTTAGACAAAGGTATAAATTATAATTACTTCTTTGTCATTCCAATTATAGATGATACCCCAAATGGGACAAGCATAAGTACAAGTAAAATTAAAACATACAATCAACTTCTTTATAATAATCTCGTTTATTTTGATATTTTTTATTTATTATAAAAAATATATATTATAATATAATATTAAAAATTAATTTCGAAAAAACCTTTAACTTTTGTAGTGAAGGAGTATTGTTGTTGTAGAGACCTCACGTGGTTCACTTTCAATATATTTTTTTAAGGAATATTTATTTGATCGGGTCAAATCAGTTGTAGCTTACATATGAAGGACCCCACCACATTACGACAGAGTCCTAAAATCCTAACCACGTTTAAACACTACAACAATAGAAATTCCCACAAACAGCAACAAGGGGAAAACAGATTTCATTTTTATCAATCTTGATCTTATTTCTGTTAGTGCTTCTCTCTACAATCTCAATCAAATCAAGAATTTTTTTAAAATCTTTTTCCGGGTTTGTTAAAAACTCACATTTTATTGGATTGAATTCTTGATTTGAGGATTACACAATGGGGTTTAAGACAAACGAAGCAAGTTCTTCATCCCATATTTTGAAAATCCCAAGAGAGGATACACCACTTATGGTTATGGGCAAGACTCAAAAGCTCTCTTCTCCTTTAAAGACTTTTGCTAATATTTTCATGTCCTTAGTTGGAGCTGGAGTTCTTGGACTTCCGTACACTTTCAAAAGAACAGGATGGGTAATGGGTTTTCTCTTGATTATCTCAGTAGCCATTCTTACCTATTACTGTATGATGCTTCTTGTTAATTCTAGGCGTAAGCTTGAATCCCAATTTGAAGCTCCCAAAATCTCATCTTTTGGTGACTTGGGATTTGCTGTGTGTGGACCAATAGGTCGTTTTGCTGTTGATTCTATGATTGTTCTATCACAAGCATGTTTTTCAGTTGGGTACATGATTTTCATAGCTAATACTTTAGCTTACTTGTTTAATTATTCTATCACACAACCAGAGTCCAAGATATTTGGATTTTCACCCAAATCAGTGTATATTTGGAGCTGTTTGCCTTTTCAGTTGGGGTTGAATTCAATTCCCACATTGACCCTTTTAGCCCCTTTGAGTATATTTGCTGAAATTATTGATTTAGGAGCTTTAGGTGTAGTGATGGTTGAGGATGTGATGATTTACATCAAGAACAGGCCTAATTTGGAAATGTTTGGTGGGTTCAGTGTGTTGTTCTATGGTGTTGGTGTGGCTGTCTATGCTTTTGAAGGAATGGCAATGATTTTGCCTTTGGAATCAGAGATAAGAGACAAGGAAAAATTTGGGAAAATCTTGAGTTTGTCAGTGGCCTTTGTAGCATTGGTATATGGTACTTTTGGAGCATTGGGTTACTTTGCATTTGGGGAAGTGACCAACGATATAATCACTACTAATTTTGGTCAGGGATTGCTAAGCAGCCTGGTGCAACTTGGCTTGTGCATAGACCTCTTCTTTGCTTTCCCACTGATGATGAATCCAGTTTATGAAGTGATGGAAAGGAGATTCTGTGAAGGCAGGTACTGCTTGTGGCTGAGATGGCTTGTGGTTTTAGCAGTTTCTTTTGTGGCATTGATGGTACCAAATTTTGCTGATTTCATGTCACTTGTTGGGAGCAGTGTGTGTGTTGTTCTGGGGTTTGTGTTGCCTTCTTTGTTTCATCTGATTGCATTCAAGAATGAATTGGGATGGTGTAGTTTGATTCTTGATGCTGCATTTATTGTCACGGGCACAGTTTTTGCAGTCTATGGAACATCTTCTACACTGATAAAGATCTTTGCAAAAATGGCTTAGCCTTTTCTTTTCTGTGAATAGAATTTCATAAAATGCAAATTATGCACTCTGGTTAATATATTGAGTGAAATTGCTCTTGAATCAATTCTTAATGGCAAAAAAGTTTCACTTTTGTTCTTTCTTTACTAGTAATAACGTTAATTTGATTCTGCACTTCTAAAAGCAACATCGACTCTAACCTTTCACTAACTTAAAATAATGCTCAACTTAGCAAGTTGCGAATGAATGAAGAACAAGGGGAGAATGCCCTCTATTTCAGCCATAAGGTTGAGGATTCAAAATTGTTAATGAAACGAAGTGGAAACAAACCCACTGCTTCTCCTCAATAAGGAAATCTGAGGGTGTTTACTTGTATAGAAAATGAACAGATAAATAGAAGAGGCAAGAAACCACAAGACTACGAAAAGCAAATTAGATATCCTAACTTATATACGTGCAATGTATGTGTAAAGTAAACTCATATATGTATGTATAAACTTTCTCAATCACAATCAAGAAGTCACATTTAATATGCAATGTAACATTTTAAATTGGCCCGGTATACAATGCATATTCTACGTTGGAAAGCCATAGACTAGGAACCACCCCTCACAAACCCAACTCACATACACCCAACCAAACCAACAAAAAAAGGTTAACATTAAGAGAAAAACTAAAATAGATTCACTTCATTCTTTTACCACCAGTCTACACAACCATAATTCCATTTGGTTCAGCAATGCAGTACGACTGCGCACAAAGTGCACGGCTTAGAAAGCCAAAGAATGAATACGAACTTGGAAAGACCCAAAAAAAGAAAAGAAATATTACTCAGCTCCTCGGTAACAAATCCACTCTCAACCAAACGAATTCTCCAAAACCAACTAACAAAAAATGTTCGTTATACACGTTTTATACATTCAATATGGGTGAATCAGCAAAAGTTCTGTCCACCATGAAGTCTGATAAAATAATGTGGTTGACTAGGTCAAAATTCACAAGGAAAAAAAATAAAAAATCAAGCTAATAACATAATACAAGGAAATACAGCTTATCCCGATGCTAACTCATGCCGCACACAATTTTTATCTAGCCACAATAACTACAAACAACAAACTTGCCAAAGATAAAATGACTTCGTACTAGTACTCCATTACCCCATTAAAACGCTTTCCAACTATCAGAATCTCTCCTTGATGCCTGACTCTCCACTGATGTCTTAAATGGATCATTTGAGCCAAATGGATCTGCATCATCAAAAGATGGGAAACCATGACCATGATCTGTGTCCCTGGTGCTACTGATGGAATCAAACCTAGTTAGTGACGTGCGGGAAGGAAATTGCCCAAAATTATAGTCAGAGTCTGCGGTGCTGCGAAATGAATCGAACCTAGCAAACGAGTCCCGCTGCTGGAATGAACCTTGATCGTAGTCAGAGTCTCTGGTGCTGCGCATTGAATCAAATCTTGAAAGAGAGTCACGAGTGCCAAAGGGGCCACTATCCTGCATGTTGAAGGAGTCAAATCTGGAGAAGCTGTTCGAGTGTTCTTCAAACCCTTCACTAGATCTTCGAGGTGAGTTTGTAGAACTGTACATCGGTGTGCTCGGAACTGAGTCCGCAAAGGCAAATGGACTCTTTTTCTGGAACATATTATCTGCATTTGGGGAGCCACCTGAAGTATAAGCTGGTGTGCTAGGAACAGAATCAAAGAAGGGACTTTGCCTCGAGAACATATCAGTCTGAGAGAATCCGGAGTTGTAATTTGGGGTGCTTGGAACAGAATCAAAGAAAGGGCTTTGCTTTGGGAACGTATTGTCTGAATAGCTGAACCCAGCATTGTAACTTGGGGTGCTAGGAACAGAATCAAAGAACGGGCTTTGCTTCGGGAAAGTGTTGTCTAACCCAGCATTGTAACTTGGGGTGCTAGGAACAGAATCAAAGAATGGACTTTGCTTCGGGAGCGTGTCGATAGACTGTTTGGACCCCGTTTTAATAGGGCTTAGGCCCCAGTCATCAGCTCCAAAAAGAGAAGCTTCCTTATGATTGTCACGATCCGCGTCCTGCATAAACAAAAAAGTTAAGCAATATGATGTGGAGTTTCAGCTTTAAAATAATGTCCAAGGTATTCTTCGAAATGGTAATTCTGCAAACGAGTAGAAGGTTGCCTAGACAGTGAAGTGCTACAACATGCAAAAGTCTTGATCTAACCTGGCAGTTGCAAAAGTTAAAAAGAAAATGCAAAATGCATCCATATACCTTTGCAACAGAATTGAGGTCCCATGCGGCATCAGTGTCAAAGTTGGTATCAAACGTACCCCAGCCAGATTCATCAAAACCTTTGTCCGAGAACACAGATTCAGTACCCCAGCGTTCACTGCACTCATAAATTTAAACGAAGAAATTCAGATTTCTAGGAAACTGTACGATAGTTTGTGGTGGAACCCCTCACAATTGAGTATTCTAGACAGCTGTCATCATTGGAAAACAGAAGAACATGGTATACTGAATCACCCAAAAGAAGAAGAAAACCACCACATTACCTTTGGGCAGCATGGGGTGAACCATCAAAACCAATGTCCTTCCTGTACAGAAAATTCTTAGAATTCTTTACTTGGAGAAGATGAGAGCATAATAGAGCAAATCGCCAAAAGCAGAGGACCACATTACCTTGGGCCAGCATGGGGTGAACCATCAAAATTGACATCCTTCCCATACGTAGACTCTTGGAATTCTTTGGACGGGCTCTCAACTGCATTACTTCTTGACGGACTATCAGTTGGACTTCTTGCTGTTTGTTGATGTCCATGCGCAGATTCTGTGTCACTAACTTCTCTAGCTTGTCCATGGTTTGGCATCTTATCTATCTTCGCATCAGTGCCAGCATCAGCAGATGATTTTCCAGCATCCTCATCTAAAGGAGATGCTTTCTCACGAACCAATGAAGACTTTGGTTTAGGAGGGGCAATGACGTTTTTCACGTCAAGCGTGAGCTCTTTCACAAAGGTGAATCCTGGAAAGGAGAAAGATACAAAAATAAAGTGAGAAGAATTTAATAAATTTATACAGCCCTCACGTCCAAAAGCGACCCAAAGAAGAAATAAAGCTGAATTCCGAAAACATACCTTCATCTTCAAACTTATCCCACTCTTCATCCCAATCTGCTGCACCCTCTTGGATGCCCCGTTGCCAACCTTCAGAAATCAGAATTAATATGAGAAAGCATTTGAAAGAAACCACACCAATGAAAATTATAAACCAGAAACACGTTGAGCTTAGGTAACACAAAATTTGACACTTCTGACAATGACCAGTCATACATCACTTGACCTACTTGACACTACAAATCACTGACCAACTGAGAACACACATGAATCCTCAAAGAAAAAATCAGCATCATATCATGAACTAAATGGACATGACATAAGTATAAAGAGGGAAGACCTTGTATCTTAAACTGGAGGTTTCTTTAGAGAATTACTGGCCGAAAGAGCCAATCATAAACTGTCGGCAACAAGTTATTTCTAATGTCCCAATGACTAACACACTCAAATTGGCTCAATTCTTCAATTGTCATGGCAAATACTTTTCGCCCACCGGTCCAGCTCATTATATTATTAGCCAAGAAAAGTGAAACTCAAATGGCACTTTTAAGAACAAAACGATCTCCGCTAGATCCACAACTTCTTCCAGGAAACAGTTCTTTATTATCAAAATTCTTCTCATGAACAATAACTTAGTCAGTCACAACTCAGCGCAAAAAGATAACAAGCGATTGGAGTTATATTTCGAAACAATCTTCTTTATTAGATTTTACTGACAACCCAATGAAAACTTGTATCATTAAACGAAGTACACAAAGACTTGTACAATTACCAAATGGAAGCTCAAGCAGTGTAGTTGGTTTAGCTCGTAAACCATAAGTTTTGCATCGTTCATTCAGTGCTTTTACTAGCTCCTCAAGGTTCATCTGGATATGGCTAGCACGATCCTACAAAAGAAAAACTTCTGATTCAGAAAAGTTCTAATATCTCTATCAAATCCATTAGTGAAACAATATACCAACCTGGATACCATCAGTCTTGCCATCTTGATCCATTTTAACAATTTCCTTGTACAGCTCCATTTTTTTCTCCTATAAAAGGTTCAGCAACATAACAACGTTTAATTGCAAGCTCAGCCAATTTCACACCATTTACAAAAAAGGATAAGACGAGGAAAGTTAACTTTACACCAATACATTTGACGAAAAAATCCACAAATACCTGAATATCTCGAAAAGTTGCCTCTTCAATTGTCAATTTAGAAGCAACATCTCCTGTCTGCTTGTATTTCTCTTCATACTTTTTAGCCAATAACTCAACCTATAAAATTCTCCATTTTAAGTTAAACAACATATAATTGGAGATATGTGGTTTCCTATATTCAGATAAGTTTTTACCTCTCTTTTGTCAGCCGAAGTTCTTTGAGTGATCTCATTTAGTCTATTGTCACATCGGCTTTTGTATAGAATCTGGTAAAAGAAACAAAAACGGAAGGCAGACCATTTTAGTATCGTAATTCAAAGTCATATACCGCTCTTACAAGACATGCCACCACTCAAATACTCAACATTCACTGCTTCAAAGAGAACAGACCAAAAGGAGAGTGAAGGACTTTGTAAGATTTAACCATCAGCTTAAAGCATTACGGAAGACACATAGATATATAGATCTCTAAATATAATTGATTGAACTTGAGGTGCATAAAGAACAGACACTCACTAGTTCTTGCATCTTTGCATGGTAAAACTGAATCTTTTCTTTCGCGTCCAAAATTTCCTTTTCCAATTCCATGACCTGCAACATTATAGCATAGAGGTAAAGAAAAATTGAATTAATAATTTTGGCACTTACAAGCACTTGGAAGTAAGCAAGCATCAACTGACAAAAGAAGAGGCTTCACTAGAATTAAGATAAATGCAAACATGCAGATCGGCATTTGATTCTCCATAGCATCAAATTAACAATTAAGGAGATTCAGTAACTGACAAATATGCTTTGGACATGGTTCTCTAAACACTGGGAAATAACAAAAAGTTAGTGCTATAACTTTGATGACCATCAACCACGGAAATTATGACAGGCCAGACAAAACACTATCCAGAGTTCAGACCGTGCATATAATTCACATTCTGAAGCAAAAATGGTAGCATCGTTGTTTAACACATCATACAAACCATTTGTCAATTGGTTCATAAAGAAAAGTATTCATTTGTCGTCCAGAGTATCAGATCTGGTGTAGAAATAAAAGAACACAGAACAGACCAGGAAATTATATTAAGTTTCCTGCAGTGAGAATTACATTCTGTTGCAAGTCTAGCAACTTTGGTCGTATTCACACACTTCACTAGTAGATACATACTGTTCAAGACCATTGTCAAGTTACCATTCCTTTTCTCATGGTTTAGTTAAAAACCAAATTCATGAAACTTAAATTTGGATATTCGTGGAAAATGACGAAAGTAATGGAAGAACTGATAAAGAGTCAGGAGGACAGAAAATAGCAGCTGAAAGAACAATTTAATTTCACCTTCTTTTCTGCATCGGTTGCTTCCTGGAACTTAGAGTTCAATGCATCCTGTTCCTCTTGGCTAAGTTGGTCAACAAGATGCTTCTCCAGTGCAGGAACTTTAGGCTTCTGTTGACTACGCTGCACAACTTCATTGGGCTGGGGAATGGGAACTGGGCGTGGAGGCTTCCCTGGAGCACCAGAAGCCACCTGTCCTGCACCTCTTGGCCCCTGTGTTTGCTGGGAAGCTGGAAAAAAAGGAATCTTGAGACTAACTGAAAAGGTAAGAAACAGGAGGGAAAGCCAAAACTTTCTGCTTCGGTTCAAACTATAATTTCTCTTTCTACCATTTGCAGCATTCTCTTCAAAAAGATGTGATAAAGCCAAAACTTCTGCTTCAGGTCAAACTATATAAATGTATATGTACACACATAGACAGACGTTTATACATCAATCAGTAGAAAAGACAATGATATATGACAGAGATTAGAAGTTCTATAATAATTGTACTTGTTCAATGGAATATACAACCTTAGTCCCAATTAATTGTGCAAAAAGGGAGAATAAAAAGAGGTACAACACTCTTCTCATTACAAAAATATAAAAGTTGAGATTCTTGGTATTATGAAACAATCATTTAAAAATATACTAAATGATATTCTTAATGATTCTATTAACTTTTCAAGAATAACATATACTCCCTCCGCCAATGTGGGACATTTTCTTTTCTAGTATATCCCAAATAGAATGTCACCTTTATTTAGAAAAAAGTTAACTTTAAATTTCTCATTTTACCCTTAGTGAGATGATTTATAGCCATACAAATGTGTGGCTCATTTCAAACCACTAGTTTCTTCTTTTCTAAATATCATGCCAAGTCAATGACACATAATTGGGACGAAGGGAGTACTAATTATTAAGAATATTTTGTGATATATTATAGTCATTCAGAATATTCTACACATAATATTCTTGATGATTCTCCTGACTTTAAACGAGATAGAACCATTTTAACCTACAAAGAGCTAAAACGTAAATTTTTTGAATAAGGTGTAATTGAATCTACAAAAACAATCTGGAATGTAATACAACAGCGTAGTTAGCTGAAAAGATGCCACATGAGGTTCCAAAAAATAGAAGTAAAAGCACTTACTTTTCAAGAAAGACCAAAAAGGAACAAGGACTAACTTAATTTGATAGAGGAAGTTTACAAGGGAGTATTGCCCAGACAAATTTAAACCAAAATTATGATATAACCAACTGTAGTATGGATGTTTTTATATGTTTTAATCCATAATGATTATAAGTAACATAACTACATCATTTTGGATGATGCAGCCCATTTAAGACTCCAGAAAGAAGCTTATTGATAAGGGACCCGAGAAAGAGAGGTTGGAGCTAAAATGGTTAATTAACTAGCTAAGAGATGCTTAATATGAATATAAGATCAAAATATTGCTTCAACTAGCCGGCCTAATCATGTAGTTCAATACGAACGTTATAGCAACCCAGATTCTCATCACGAAGACCAGAACTTCCACATAAGTACGCTCTCGAGTAAATGTTAGCCTCAAAATAGTTTCTCCACAACCAAATATAATACTATTACTGACCAAAATATAGCTACTTATTTTGTAATTCGAGTTTTTGTAAATCGTGAATTGGACACATTCCATATACAAAGTTATCATTAGATGAAATGCTTATAATGCTTATGCAGAGAAGCATCCAACTCAAAACCTTAAAGTTATGGCTGATTGGCACAAGACCTCTAAAACCACTTCGGATGCCCGTATATAAGATGTGCGATATTATAAACAACTCAGCACCCACGGCAATTGTCACTTGATTTTTGGGCTTCACACTATGACTTGAATGCAGACTTTTTTATAAGGACTTTAATGCGGACTAAGGAGTATGAGAATGGGTTTACCAAAGGTTTGACTATGATATCATGTGAAAGAGTGTAAGTATCCGGTCCAAAACTTAGGGTTATGGATGGAGTTACTCAAGACCCTGTTAGATGCATGTATATACTGCATGTGGAATATTATATACTTAAATATAATTCAAAACAAAAAATCAGCTTCTCTATTTGCTAATAAATATGTTACCCACACATATATGTGCACAACTGGTTATGAGTCATGCATAATCTATCTTATATACTATATTAAAAGTGGGAAGCCCAAAACTAAAAAGTAGAATTATTAAAATGCCCTTAATAATAAATATTTATATTTAATAATAATAATTAAAGAAATACCAGGAAAATATTAATTTATATTGTGTCTTTTCTAAATAGTTGTGTTCTTTCACTAGCAACTAATTTTTAAACAAATTATTTGGCCGTTACAAATGAACTACTATAAAAAGTTTAATGCCTTGATTTGAAGGGTTGTGTTCCTTCAGATTACCAAAATAACTTTTAAAAACCAAAGTGTAATCTATTTAAAGGCTCCCATTTGAAGTAAATAAAATATACTATGAGAAAAGAATCCGAATGATTTCATTACTCCTCAGGCAAACTTATCCAACGTAAACTAATTTCAACAGTAGGTAATAGTACTTCTTACTGATTTGAATGTACTTCAAGTGTAACGGCTTATTGGTTTCACAACAATAGGCCATAGTATTTCTTCTTAAACATATTCGGTGTAATTTTCCTTCTACTAATGTTGAAGAATATTTTCATTTTTCTTTCTGAAATCTTTTTTTTTATGAAGAGAGATATCATTGAAAGGCATCAAGTAGATGCAGATTAGATAGTGTTAGCTCCAGTACAATGGTTGCTAAGCTAAGTTTCAGGAGCTAACAAAATACAGGGGTAAGAGTACACCAGCTGTATAGGTTGGTTAATCACATAGCCTTCAAAGTGTGTGTTGGAGTTGAAATTCCGTCAAAACATCCTGTGGTTCCTTTCATTCCATAAACACCAAAAATAGTAGTTGGGATCATCCTCCAGACTTTGTTGTGGCTTTATCAACTCCGCAAAAACTTCGGCATTCATAAGCATCTTTTATTGACTGAGTTTCTGAAATCTTATATTCCGATTCTAAAATTCTTTTTTTTTTTTTGGTTGAGTTTTTGTGATAGAAAAAAATTAAAGAGTGCAACTTTAATTTCTTTAGTAGGCATTGTATCCTGGGTATCAAATTTTAAACCATTTGCATAGGGTAGAAAATTACTATCCTCAAGATAGTTTTCTTGAAAAGCATCATCTACATTCTTTCCATATTTTTCATTGAAATTCTCTTGCACAATTTCACTATTTTACATTATTTTTTAAATTTTCTACGGCATATTTAGCGATAATATTTATGCAAGCAGTGGTGGAAACGTACATGTCATTTAATAGAAACATATTGATAATATTTTGCCACTGAGTCACAACCATTTTGGTTAGAAAGAGGCATTACAGCTCAAGGAAGAACCATTGGATCTATATTTGCTTTCTTGAGGTAAGATACATTTATCGATTTGATAAACAATTAGGTCTATTGAAGAGTTAGAAAAGTATTTGTTCCAATTTGAGAGGAGAATGTGGTAGTTTCGATTTTGAAATGACAATATTTTAGTTGTTTCAGGAAAAAAATTTAGTCTTTCTTTGAATTGTAATTCATTTCTTGGCAATTTTTATGCATAATTTTATGAGTTCGAATTTTTTTTCTTTTTTGGGTTATTGTATGACACTGAAAACTCCATACTATAAACTAAAGTCCTTTTTTTTTTCCAGCACTAGAGGATTGACAGGGAGTAATATTATGCTCAAAAAGCAAAGAAAAGAAAGGAAGCTTGAGAAAAAAGAAAAAAGAAGCAATTGCGAAGTGAAGGAAAATTTGGACCTATACCTATTGTGTCATCATTGAGTCAGTTCCCCATTTTTCGCATTTAGCCTTTTCTTTCATAAACAATAATACTCCTAATAATTTAATAATACGTATATTTTTAGAACTTTTGTGAGTGAAACATTACTTCCTTTGAGATACTCAAACAAAACTTTTAGGTTCAAATTTTTTTAATTTAAAATTTAAATTGAAATAATAGATAAAATTATAAAATAAAAATTGAATTGCAATAATATGTTCCAAATGCCCTAATAACTCAAAGAAAAAATTCAAAGTATGCATATGAGAAAAATTCAGTATTTTGCAATACAAATTTTACAATGATGATATGAGATAAACTTGCACGTTCAGAGTGACTAGTAAATATTATAAATGGGAGGAAAAAAATTTACCTGGTGTGTGTCTCCAAGCAACAGCACCATGTGATGGGGTAGGCTGACCAGAAGCAGGCAATAATGACTCGTCAAAAATTAGATTGGTCGGAAGGACTGAAGGAAGAGGTCGACCTTCCCTGTGTCTCTCCATCAGGTAGAGAGCAATGCAGAATTCCCTTAAAGACAGCATGCTGTCATTGTCTTGATCAGATAAATCCCACACCTGTTTCAGCACCTCTGACAAATAAAAGTATACCATGTTATTGTCTCAAAGGACCAAAAGAAAAACAGCTTGTCGACAGAAAGAAAATTCTACATGAGACCTCATGAGCAAGAAAGATGCAATGCCACAGACCCACAGGTCATAATACAGAGCACCAACAATGTCTTAAAGGACGAATGACCAAAGCTCGCATGACTTCATGGCTAATAAAACGCCTGTAAGAAAATTGTTGCCTGATGAATGTATGAAGTGCATAACCCCGACGAAACATAACACGATGCGTTCTACCAGAACTATTAAGAAGTAAAGAGTCCCCACATATTCCAAATTTTAGCAAAGCTACTAGATGTTTGAATAAAAACTAAAGTCTCCAGAAGCCTAAGAATCTAAGAGGCAAAGCCCTTATAAGCAAGAAAATATTAGGGCCGGCAAGAAGTGTGCTTGGTGATGAAATCCATCTTCTTACTCAACTAATCTGCTGCAATACTACCTTACCAAGAATTTCATAACTTTGTTTTTAAGAGTGTTACGGTAATAAAGATAGCTGTAGTAAATTTCAGACTACTAAACAATCTGAATATTAGACACGATATAAAGGTTTTTTAAGTTCCTTAATGTCAAGTCAAACACCCTCAAGCCCCCTAATCATCCTATGATAAAAGAAAATCCCAACTTCTTTGCTGTTGCGAGTTTAGCATTGTGTGTTACATCAAGTTGACTGTAATATAAACCACTGATAATCATCAATAACTCGAAATTTTCAATGCTCCGACACAGCCCATTTTGTTCACAAAGCACAACACTGTTTTTGTCTATCTCTAGAAAAAATTATATACAAGTCAACAATTCAAAAGTATCAGCAACTTAAATTACTCAACAGTTCAACTTTAGAAAATGCTGATGGGAGTATATACACGACCAAACAACTTAAATTTTTAACACTCCAACACAATCTACTTCGTTGACAAAGCACAACATTTTTTTCTTCTATCCCAAGAAAAGAAAATATATAAGTCAACAACTGACATGTATCAGCAGCTCAAATATTTGAATGGTTCAATTTTACACAACTAAGATGGAGTATGTACACAACCCACTTCATAGACAAAGTACAACATTATTCTGGTTTATCTCTACAAGTAGACTAATAAGCCAAAGTACAACACTACAACACAACATAAAATTGGACGGTAGGAGCAGTATACAGCTAACAATTGATGTTGAAAATTAATAGAGCAAAAGAGAACTCCTAAAACTATATTGGCAGAATATTTTTTTGCAACCCTTCAAATGCAAGAACTTGCCAAGTGAAGTAACAATCATATCATAATTACAAAAGTGAACTACTTTCTGTCTCATAGCCATAAAAACTTATTGGCTTCTAAATTGGGTGATTACTGTCTAGATTTAGTGATACCTAATCAAGTTGCACTATTTGATTAATATGGTGTATCAATAATAAGTACATCAAATACCCAATTTCACAGGGAGAAATCATGATTAACTAGATAATTTATATGGTTTAAGCTCTTCAAAATAAGGAATTAGAGTTCAAAAGAAGTAACCAACATACACACTGAGCTCTCAAGTGTCTAGCTAATTAAATTTATGTAAAAATAAGGGTATCAAGCAACACTTACATAGACGATGTCTATTTCTAGTTAATAAACCAAGAGCTCCAAGGCTACCCAACTGCCTCCTACTTCAACCTCAACTTTTAGAGCTGTACGAAGAGACTAAACATGAAGCTATGGAATGGTGGAATAACACAGCTGCCAGAGTGGAAGGGAAAATAGCATGTTCTAGAAGATTAAGTGGCTTTAAGGGCTTGCGCTTTCCAAAAAGAAGAAACAAACAGAACAGAACTCATAGAGCAACTTTCTGAAATTTACAATCTACCGCAGAGTCATTCCATGTCCCAGAATCCTAATCATCAAAATCTAAGGCTTCTAACTGCAAGAACAGCAACAATTATTTGATGTCCCAAGTCACTTAATGACTAAAGAATATATGACACATTCAGTTGATGGTTACGAAATGAACAATAGATATTTGACATGCCAAATAAAATATCTATGATCTATCTCAGAACGAAAACAACCAGAAAGAACATGGTATTTCATAACTAGATCAAGGCAGTATTGCATTAAACAAATCACACCTCGAGGCAACTTCCAACTTAGAAACAGGTTCCTTGCCTCCTGGCCAGTAATTTTTCCATCCCTGTCTGTGTCCACAGCCATAAATACTTTGCTGTACTTCTGATAATCAGACCGAGTCATTCTTGGCCAAGGAAGCTGAGACTGACCAGACAGAGAATTTCCAGCTGCATTAGAATTTGCAGCAGAGCTTGGCACTAAGACCTGTTGGTTTGGTCTCCCGGTCAACTGAGCTTGCTGATGCTGGTTTACTGGTTGCTGTGGAAGTGCAACTCGTGAATCAACTGATTGGGCCTTTACTGGATGTTGGAGCCCTGCAGATGCAGTGATGATGGATGGTGAGACTGGTAAGCTGCCAGCAGAAGATATACTTGGTGCAGAGTTTTGTTTTGGTTGAATTGATGCAACTGAAAAGGCATCTCCAAAAGGCGAGTCAGATGCAAATCCATTTCCTGGGACTGGAACAGCTTTAGAATCCTTTGCATCTGCCTGGTTACCACGCAGAGTTGCATCATTTAATTTAGATGAACCTGGTAGTGCCGAATAAGTGGTCTTTTGTTGGTTCTGCTGTGGAGAAGGATGATCAAATCCATCTTGACTTCTAGAACTGATACCTACATTAGGAGCTTGGGAAGTAACAGCTGCTTGGGGGCCACCATTACCAGCAAGCCAACCAGAGGAATTGGCAGGACTAAGACCTGCCATGGTACCTGTACCTGGAATTCCTTGACCAGAAACACCTGGTTGAGACTGAAATGTGGAGCTCGGAATGGGTGGTCGAGGAGGCCTCACGTATTGGCTTTGCTGAGCTGGTAAGCCCTGTTGACCCCTAATGCCAAAACTTGATGCTGTTATTGGAGCACCGCCACTAACTGGAGGCACTGGAGCACCACTGACTGGAGGGACTGCAGAACCAACATTATTCGCTGGACGAGGACCTGGTATAGCTGCAAGGTTTATCTGGGGGGGAGGAATTTTAGCTGAAGCTGGGGTAAATAGTGCAGCTTTCACTATTTCAGGGGTCAACTCTCGTTTTTGCGCCACTGTAACAAGCTTAAGATAGTTGAAAAATTCTTGGCGGCTAAGAAAACCAGTATGACTTTGATCAACATATGTCCATATCTGCATAAAAGCGAAAGAGAATGTGAACTATACTGAGAAGCACTAGAAATTGATAGATTCAGACATGTTACAAGAACTAGTGAGAAGACACAAGTTAATTGATAGATCCAGACATCCAACAGGAGTTGCAGACGGACCATTTACGAACTAAAAGCTTCTTCCATATCTCGATTATCTTCAAATCTGTTTTTAGATTCTGGCAAGCATCATAATTGTCGTTGCACTACTTAATCAAATATCAACAGCAGTAATGTCTGGGCCTTACGACTCTCACAGCCTGGACTACAAAGCTATCAGCAAGCTCTTTACATATTTTTGATAAAGCTGCAGCTTCTTTTACATTCTCCAGTGGCTCTAACACATTTTAGTGGTAATTATAGTTTTAAATTTCAACTCTACAACAGATTATCTTCTTTTCCAAGTTACCAGACAGCTATTCACCTTGTTGTATTACATGACATAAAGTGGAGGTTTCTAAAATTATAATCCGCATAGCCATTTCACTAATACTCGTTAAGTAAACTTTTCAGGTATCTCATATCTGCTACTCATTTTAAGATTGTTTATGTTGAGTTCCTAAATATTCTTCTAATGCAACAATTGCAAGTTTCTCCTCTCTTTTTTTAATGAACCGAACCATGTCTTTCACCCCTTTTCTGCTGCATTGCAATGAGTTTGCAAGCTCAACTGACTGAAAAACTTCAAGGTATTTGACAATAAAATGCTTCGAGCCCACTCCACAGCAGCTAGCACATCGAACAGGTAATCATAGACAATAAATGAAGTGACAGAAAAAGAGGTAGAAAGGCATGCCATTGCAATGACAAGTGATGCATAACAACATCCATATGTAGGCAGATTAGGCATGTGAAGAAAATGTCTCATCACGTGACTGAAATGTTGTGCTTTGATAAAGAACATCGCGATGAATGAAGGAAGAAACTAAGTATGCAGTTTCTAGAACTACTGTGTCGGAGGAAGAAATGGTGCACAAAAAGATAAGGGTAAAATGAAGCTAATAATAGAGGTTGGATCCTTCACTTGTAAATTGAAAAAGCAGCGGAAAAAACAGCCTCAAGCTGATATAGACTGTGACAAACACTCCGAATCTTCCTTCTTAGCCATATAGTTAAATTCCTAACCCCAGCAATACTTAACAAGGAATTCTGAAAACTAAAGCAGATTTGGATTAACAATCTTTTTTCTTTAATTTAACAATTGTGCCTAAACCAGCTAGCTCGCATCTCAATTAATTATGCTCCCACTGATTGTCGCCAGATTCGAACCAAACATGGTTTAACAATTAATAGTAGCAACTGGACTTACAACAATTCAAATCACAGAAAAACGACTCATATCATAGGACCAGCTAGCAGAATTGTGATAAATTAGTAATCCATCAAAAACTAGGATCAAATTCTTTTCTTGTCCTTACAAGTAGTGAATATGCAAAAGAAGAGGGGGGTAGAGAAATGAGGGGGAACCTGAGCAAGAAGCGGTTTGGGCAAATTGGAGGCTTGAAAAAAGGCAACAGCCTCAGCGCCACTGATCCGACCATCCTGATCCAAATCTGCTCTCCGAAAATAAGCCTCGAACTGATCCATATTCGGACTTTGATCCAAATTAATTCAATTGGTTTTAACAAATTTGAATTAGATCTGTGAGTAAGCGACTCGTTACGGAATCATTTGGAATTGTGATAGTGAATTAGGGCAGAGAATTTGAGAGGTTTAAGAAGATCCAACGTGATTCGCCGCCGGGAAGTGCGGGGGGGGGGGTAGTGGGCAGTGGTGGGATCGATAGGCGGAGGATTGAGGATGATTTGGTAGTGACAATTCGAGAAAGGTGATGTCACAAGTTTTGATGGGTTTTGTGCTTCGTACAACACAAAGCACATAGTAGCAATTTTTTTCCCCCCGACAAAAAGTAGCCTTTACCGTGGTACTCTCTCTTCCGTAATGCGATTATAAGTAGCAATCGAGGAATGCGGTTTATAAATAGTAATTGATGGGTGCAATTTATAAGTTCCCATTCAGGCAATGCAATTTATAAGTCTCAATCTTTTGCTTTCGGTTGGTTTCATCAAATGTTACTTTGGTGCTCTCAACCGCTTTCTCTAAACATAAAGAGAGTTTTGGTAATCTTTGTCCGGCTATTATGAGATGCTAGACATTAAAAATTCAATATATGCTTCGACGTTAATTCAATATAATTATTATTGTTTTCAGGAAAAGATAATATAATATATTACTAGACTGAATTAATAGCATACACGTAATATAGTAATAATATGAAACGGGACGGGACGGGACGGGGCAGGTTTAAAGCTATGCGGGATACGATTTAAATTTTTTTATAATATTCAAGCAGGTTGCGGGGCCGGGGTAGGTGTTCTTGTGAGATCAAGCTAGTTAGTGGTAGTTATGGTAGCTAGTATCAGTTAGTCGATTAATACATACATTTAATGTTAGCTCACGTCCGACTCATAAGTTAATGTTAGTTAGGCTCATTACTTGTATAAATACCCTGTATCTTCAGAGAATGAATAGAGAGAATCATATTTGCAATGCCTGCTTCTTCTTCATCTCTGTACTCTACAAGCTTCTGCCATTAGAGCAGTACAGAGCTACTGCAAATCTGCTCAGTGTGAGAGCAGATTTTAGCATGGTATCAGAGCGGGAACAAATCAATTAGATTCTCAATCATCGATCAATCCTTCGACACCAGTTTCTAATTTCTCTGAGATTTTTAAAGTGTGAGAATCAGTTATGGCGTAATCAACAATTTCGTACACACATCCATTGTATCTAGGTCCAGTAGAGACTCCTGGCGTTGTTCTGATCCATGTGAAGCTTACAAGATCTGAGAATTACGGGTTATGGAGTAGGACGATGAAAATCACACTACTTGGGAAGAGAAAGCTAGGATTTGTGAATGGAACTTGTACGAAGGAATCATGTACTGTTGAGCTACAAGAGCAATGGGAAACTTGTAAGACTATTGTCCTCTCATGGCTCATGAACACAGTGTCCACAGAACTCTTGTGTGGAACCGCATACGCTTCAAATGCTCACCTTGTGTGGGAAAACTTGAGGGAGAGATTTGACAAGGTGAATCGCATGAGAAGTTTTCAACTAAATCGAGCAATTGCCACTCTCTCACAAGGTACAGATTCAGTTTTATGTTATTTCACAAAATTAAAGGATTTACGAATTGAGTATGATGCTACCTAAGGCCAATTCAAGGGATTATGTTGATCATTTAGAGCAGCAGAGATTGCTACAATTCCTTAGTGGATTAAATGATTCTTATGACCAATCTAGAAGACAGATCCTCGTGAAGTCGAATGCGCCCTCTACCAATCAAGCTTATGCGATGGTGATCAAAGATGAATCTAGACAGTGTCCTGGTATGGGTGCAATAATTGATAAGAATGAACCAGTAGCTATGTAGGTTGGTCGTAACCAAAGCTATAAGGGAAAGAAACCTTTTGTGCAATGTGAACATTGTGGTTACAATGGTCATAACAAAAAAAAATTGCTATAAGCTCATTGGATATCCTAAAGATTTTAAGGGAAAGAAAAGGTTCAATCAGCCAAATACTGGATAATTTGGTCGTGGAAGTGGTGGTGTAAATGGAAAATTTGGTTGAGGAACTCCACACTTTAATGTTGTTAACAATATTTCTAGCAATGCAGGCGCTCAATGCTCTTTTAGATGTGACTTGCAGGATGCTTTTGCTGGAAAGGGACCATACTTCACAGAGGAATAGTACAAGCAGATTTTAGCATTGTTGAATAAGGAACCAGTTGACAATCAAAACAACATGGATAATCAAAGCAATATGGCAGGTATTACAGCTTGGTTCATGTCCAAAGATATTACTAGTGAGTGGATTGTGGACTCAGGTGACACACATCACATAGATGCATCTATAGATTTATTAATAAATGATAACACTAGGAAAGAATCTAAGGACACAGTACTTTTACCTACTGGAGATAAGATCCTTCTTTCTCATACAGGTCATGCATCTTTACTTGGTATTGAGGTTTATAAAAGGTGTCCTATATGTACTAGATTTCAAATTTAATCTCATGTCATCATCCAAACTCACAAGAAAGTTGAGGTGTTTTGTGAATTTTTTCCCTAACTTTGTTCTCTTCTAGGATCTTTACAGTGGCAGGGTGAAGGAGATTGGTAAGGAGACATATGGTTTGTACATTATCGAAGGTAGCAGTAATAACAACAATAGAGATTGTAATGTAGCAACAACAATCACAGTGGATGAGGACTGAAGATTATGGCATCAAAGGCTTGTCCACCCTTCAACTTCTGCTATGAAAAGTATGAATTGGTTACGAATCACTGTAAATAATGATTTTCTGAATAATTTTCCTGTGTGTCCCTTAGCTAAATAAACTAGATTGTTGTTTCATACTAGTGCTTCTAGGCAGTATCTCCTTTTGATCTTGTTCACATGGATTTATGGGGCCTTTATAAAACACCTACCTATGCAAGAAGTATTATTTCCTTACTGTTATTGATGACTTTAGTAGGTTTACTTGGATTCATTTACTGCAACTCAAATCTGAAACAATTGTTGCAATTAAAAAACTTCCTGTTGATGGTAAGAAACCAGTTTTGAGTGATGGTAAAAGTGTAGAGATCAAACAATGGCACAGAGTTCTTCAACTCACAGTGCAATGATCTGTTAAAAGATTTTGGAATATTGCACCAAAGCAGCTGTGTTCACACTCCACAACAAAATGGAGTTGTGGAGTGAAAACACATGCACGTCTTAGACGTAGCAAGGACACTGGGATTTCAATAAAAAATGCCAATTAGATATTGGGGAATCTATGTAACTACTGCAATAATCCCGATGAACAGATTTCCCTCATCAGCTATTAAAGAAAAAAGTCCTTATGAGATATATATGCAAGGCCTCCATCGTTAACTCACCTGAGAGTGACAGGGTGCTTGTGTTTTGCTTCAGTTGTTCCCAAAGGAGATAAGTTTGTTGCAAGAGCAAAGACATCAGTCTTGATGGGATATTCATAGAGACAGAAGGGTTACATCTTATTAGAGCTTTGTACCAATCAAATATTTGTGAGTAGGGATGTGGTGTTCAAGAAGTCTGTGTTCCCTTTTGCAAAACAACAGGAGATTTCCATCAGTCACAACCCTCATGTTGACAACTTGGATTCTGGCATATCTGATGTTGGAGTGCCATCTACAGGAGTTGCAGACAACTCACAACACTTAGGTCAAGGTTCAGATGTGGATCAAGGTTTAGTTGTACTTACAACTGACAATACAGTTGAAGACAATGTAGAGGGAGACAATGAGTTGTAGGAAAGCTCACCATCAGAAAATATCACTCCAGTCATGCATGAAGATGAACCTCATGCTCCTAATCAAGACATGACCATTGATGCAGCACATATTCTACTGAGAAAATCCTCCAGGACCTCCACACAACCTATTTGGCTAAGAGACTATCTCATAACACAGAATGGAACCAGTAAGTATCCCATCACCAATTACATATACTATGACAAAGTCACACCCAAGTATCAAAGTTATTTGGCCAAGTTTTCTACATTGATTGAGCCCAGATCTTTCAAACAAGTTATAAAATATGCTAGACGGATTGAAGAAATGAATAAGAAATCAAGGATTTAGAAGATAATAAAACTTGCGAAGTTGCAGACTTACCATCAGGGAAACACACTGTAGGATCCAAATGGGTTTACAAGATCAAGTACCAAGCAAATGGGGACATTGAAAGGTTCAAGGCTCGAATAGGTGCAAAAGGTTATATCCAACAAGAAGGTCTAGATTATCTTGATACTTTCTCTCATGTGGTGAAGATGGTAACAGTAAGGTCAGTCATAGACTAGGCTATTTCTAGAGTTTGGAATTTATACCAAATGGATGTGTACAATGCCTTTTTGAAATGTGATCTTTATGAAGAGGTTTACATGGATATGCTTGGAGGTTTTAGGAGGCAGGGGATATGAAGGTTTGCAAATTTCTTAAGTCTTTGTATGGACTTAAGCATGCATCAAGACAATGGAACATTAAGTTGTCTGATGCACTAGCAGCAGCAAGTTTCATACAAAGTAATCATGACTACTCCTTATTTTTTATTAAAGAAACCAGAAGGCATGGTTACCATCCTTGTGTATGTGGATGATTTGCTCATCACATGCAGCAATGATCAACTGATTACTGAGGCAAAGGAGATACTCCATTAGCAATTCAAGCTAAAGGACTTAGGTGAGCTCAAGTACTTCTTGGGCATTGAAATCTTAACGTCAGCAACTGGGGTAGTTTTAAATCAAAGGAAGTATGTCTTAGGACTCATTTCTGAAATGGAACTCAGTGGTGCCAAGCCAGCAATCACCCATTTGGAGACCAATATCAAGTTAACTACATTGCATATGATCAGGCAACATGTCCTACAGGCGAATCACCTTTAGAAGATGTTAGTGCATATCAGAGATTGATTGGTCGTTTGATGTATGTGACTACAATAAGACCTGATATTATCTATGATATTAACACTTTGAGCCAATTCATGCAGAACCCTAAGAAGTCCCACTGGGAGGCTGCTCTTAGGGTGGTTAGTTATATGAAAAATGTTCCAGGCCAAGGTATTTGGTTGAGGTCTGGTCCTGCATCAGAGTTACAATGTTGGTGTGATTCTGATTGGGCAGCTTGCCCCAATACTAGGAGATACTAGCACGCTACGTGGTAAAATTTTGTCATGACCCGAACCTAGGGGGCAAGACCGGCAGCCGGTGCCTCACCTATCCTTGCGTACCAACTTGCGACTAAGGGACTCTGAACATATAATGTCATACTTTCGCCATGGGCCACATTGCAAGACAATTGCAAATGCTGACTAAGCATTAATATAATGTTGGGCCGACAAGGCCGTCACAACTACTATAACTGGCAAACCAACAAAATATACATAAAAGGCATACAAGCCCAACATACTACACTAATTGACAGTATATGTCTACAAGCCTCTACTGATGGATATACTTTGATCGGAACAGGGCCACATTCTACTCATAACATGCATACATACATATATATATATATATATACACACACACATATATATATATACACACACACACACACACACACACACACACATATATATATATATATATATATATAAAGCTCTAGATACGGCAACTCCGAAAGGCATGGAGCTTACCGATCAAGCTGAAATCAGGCAACACTTAATGAGGAGGCCTACCCGTCTCTCTGTCTGAACCTGCATGCATGAAATGTAGCGCCCCCAGAAAAGGGACGTCAGTACGAAATAACGTACCGAGTATGTAAGGCGAAATATTGAAAGCTTAAACTGAACTGATAATATAATAATTGCAACTAGCTGGAAGTCAAAGATAATCTGAAGATATGCTTACATGCTGATACTGACTCAACTCTCTCAATATAGCAAGTAAAATAGATGTTTGGCCCTATAAAGCTCGGTATATATATATATATATATATATATATATATATATATATATATATATATATATATATATATACACACACACACATATGCTCTGCCGTAGTAGGCTCGCTCATAGGCGCTCGGACGTACTAGGCTCTGTATCTCGACCAACTGGGCTCGCTCATAGGCGCTCGGCCACAGTAGGCTCAGTATATAACTTACCATCTGATCAAAGGTTGCCCAATAGGGACCTGCCCATCGATTATAGCTCGATGGTAATGAAAATAATGTAATAATGCATATACAGACTCTCTGCTCTCTTTACTGGAAGAAGGAAATACTCAAATGAATATGAATTCCCGATAAAGAGAATATTGTAACTTACAAAACTAGGAAAATATATGTAAATTCCAGAATATGAATTTTTCTTTATGCCTCGTTATCAAACTTGTGTAATTACGAGATCATGCCAAAATGAAGGAAGGGCTTAGCCTTAACATACCTGGAGTAGGCGAAAATTCCTATGATGTTCTTGAAAAAGATTACACGTACTTCCTTAGAATCGCAAAATTTTACGTTGCTAAATCTTGTTAGAATCGTTTGGTTAAGAAGAATTGCTAACATTTTCTCCCTTCTAGTTGTAATGCCTTGGTGTTGATAATATTAAGAATGATTTTGCATCTGACTGAAAATGTCTTTGAGAGTAAATTTTTGAAAAGTTATCAGAATGATAACGTCTTTCCCCACTTTAATTAAAATCTCCTTGATAATGGAAAGTATTGGAAAATATAGTAAAGATGTAACTATATTCCACCTAATAGGAATTGAATCTTAGTCATTTCCTAAGGGTGTGGCTTACTACCACGTGGGGATGGGTGGATGTAATCTTAATCCACTTATTGGATAATTAAGTAATGGCCCGTTACTTGGTAATTAATCACTTACCCGCATAATTAAGAATTGTCTCAAATTACCTAAAATTCTACTTATTTTAAATACACTTTATACCTCTTACTATCACGGTTATATGGTACCTTGTATGGTACTAGTCCATAAATATCGGGTATTATCGCTCAGCCCGTATTTTATCCCAAATCGACAACCTTCAACGAAAATTTATTTTCTTTGACTTGCTTCCCCTCCCACCTTTACGAATTTACTCATAACTTGTTTGAAATACTATAATTCTTATAATCTCCAAATAATCTTTTCCTTGGAATGATGTCAATTACCTTATGACAAATTCAACGTACAATAATACATGGTGCAACATCATCGTATTTAATATTGCGAGACGAAATATCGACGTAATATTGTGGGGCGTACAAATTTGGTGAATCTCTCATTTCATGGAAGTCAAATAAGCAACAAATAGTGTACATAAGTTCAGTTGAAGCTGAAAATCGTAGCATGGCTTCAGCTGTAGCCGAAGTCACATGGTTGCTTGGCCTATTTCAAGAGCTGGAAAGTCCCATCAAGCTTCTTGTTCTAGTGCAATGTGACAGCAAATCTGCTATACAATTGGCTGCTAATCCTAGTTTTCACGAATGAACAAAGTATATTGAGATCGATTGTCATTTCATTCGTGATAAGATCAAGGCATGGGGTGGTCAAGACTGTCTATGTCCATTCCAAGGACCAACAAGCTGATTTACTCACCAAGAGCCTCTCTCAAGCTTCGCATTTTCATCTTCTCAGCAAGCTTGGTGTGTGAATATATTGCACCCTTTAGCTTGAGGGCGAGTCTTGTGAAATCAAGTTAGTTAGTGGTAGTTAGTGTCAGTTAGTCGGTTAATACATACACTTAATTTCACAACCAAAAATCCATTAAAGGTCGTGATGGCGCCTAACACTGTTATCAGGCAAGCCAACAATTAAATGATTAACTTCATTACTCATTTAATAATTTTGAAATCATAATTTCCTTCGATTAAAATGTAAGAGATGAAATTTACAAAGTGAATGACAATATTTTTACAACTTTAATACAAACCAACCCAAAAGCATCCCCAAAACCTGTTGTCACAAGTGCATGAGCATTAACTAGGAAGTATGATAAAATACAACATTTGTCTAGGAATACAAAATTAGACATGAAAAAAATAAAAAATATCTCGGATGGAGACTCTGTGCATGTTGCGGACTCGTAACGTGGAATGCAGCTCACCTAAGTCTCCGCAATAACCTCGCCTCTGCGCTCACAAGGCCACTGGACATAAATGCAGCTGCACAAAAATGTGCAGCAAGTGTAGTTTGAGTACGTAAATCAACGCGTACCCACTAAGTATCTAGTCTAACCTTGAAGAAGTAGTGACGAGGGGTCGATTCTAACACTGACTATGGACTAATAATAAAATACCGATATTATACCTAAGCATGGATTGCATGAAACAACTGTAAACTCAACAACAAGAAGTAAGTACACAATTCTTTTACTAATAGAAAATTTTCCAAATTTATTGTCGTCATTTAACATTTTGTATCTCAGGCCAATGAAACAATATCAATTATTATTAATTCCAAAGATTTATCATGCGCAAATAATTCCGAGGTCGTACGGTCCGATCCAACATAAATATTTAAATTGTGCATTGCCGAGGGTCCAATGGCACGAACCATAGATGCATCTATCTGCTACTGAGGCGTTCGGCCCGCTTCACAAAAGAAAATACTTTAAAAGGAATACAAATTCTCAAAAACAGTCAAGTGTCCCATTCACAACTTCAAGTAAGTGAAATTTCAATATGACTTAAGCAATTAAGTTATCAAGTAGGGGCAAACATTACAAGTATAGCATGATATGGGTCCTAGGCTACACGGACAATAGCATAATTAGTAGCTATGTACGGACTCTTGTCACCTCGTGCGTACGTAGCCCCCACAAATAGGAGCACATATTAATTAATTCACCTATGGGGTTAATTCCCTCTTACAAGGTTAGAAACGAGACTTACCTCGCTCCAAAATTCCATAACCGGCTCCGAAGCCTATCCAACAAATCAAATTGATGCCTATCGCTCCAAAACTAGTCAATAAATGTGAAAATTCATAAATATATACTCCAATACTCATTATAATCCAATTTTCAACAATTTTCAACTCCGCTCGAAAAGTCGATAAAAATCACCCTCGGGCTCAGGTGCCTGAATTTCGAAATTTTCGAAGACAAACATTACCCATAACCCCAAGAACTCAAATATATAATTTATTTCCAATTCCATGCCCAGTTTCGTGGTCAAAATCCAATTTTTATTTTTTTGGTTTTCTACCAAAACCCCAAATTTTCATGTCTAAATCCATGTATAAACCTTGTATTTAACTTACAGCTAGTAGAAATCATTTACCTTATGATTGACAGTGAAATATGGTGCTCCAAAATCGCTTCTAGGCCGGCTCCCATGGAGGAAATGAGTTAAAATGAGCCAAAGCCCGTTTCTTGCAACTATACACTGCCCAGGCGCTCCCTTCATCACGAACACGACACTACCCTTGGGTTCGCGAAGGCGATCGAACTCAGCCCAGAAATTCTTCTTCGCGAACGCGGCAAACCCCTCGCATTCACGAAGCACATCCCGCCTCAGCCCCCCAGTTCCTCTAACTCTTCGCATTCGCGAAGGCTTATCCAGCTTCTGCCTCGTGTTTGCATCCCTTGCCTCGCGTCTGCGAAGGACAAATCCAGCAGCCCCAAAATCCCTTCTTCGCGAACGCGGGACCCCCTTCGCATTCGCTTAGGACAACACCAGAACCAGTAACAACAGTTCCAAAACAACTCAAAATAATCTGAAATTACCCCGAAACACAACCGAGGCCCCGTCCAATCACACAAACCAGTCCCATAACATAACACGAACCTGATCGAGGCCTCAAATCACATTAAATAACATCAAAATCATGAATCGGATCCCAATCCAAGCTTAATGAACCTTAGAACTTCAAAATTCTACATTCGATGTCGAAACCTATCGAATCACGTCCGATTGACCTCAAATTTTGCACACAAGTCACATTTGACATTACGGACCTAGTCCAACTTCCCAAATCAGAATCCGACCCCAATATCAAAAATTCCACTCCCAGTCAAACTTCCCAAAAACCTTCAACTTTCAAATTTTCTCCAAATGACTCCGAAATGACCTACGGACCTCCATATCCACATCTGGAAACGCTTCCTAAGACCAGAATTACCATACAGAGCTATTTCCAGGCTCGGAATCCCAAACAGACATTAACATTAAAATACATTTCAACCCAAATTTATGAAAAACCTTCCTAAATGACAACTTTCCACAACATGCGCTGAAACGCTCCCGGGTCATCCCAAACCTGATCCAGACATGCACCCAAGTCCAAAATCATCATACGAACCTATTGGAACCTTCAAATTCCTATTTCGAGGTCGTTTACTCATTAATCAAGCCTCAGTCAATTCCTCCAACTTAAAAGCTTCCAAAATTAGAATTTTCTTTGCAAATTAACTCCGAACTCCCCAAAATTCAATTCCGGCCATACGTACAAGTCATAATACCTGAAGTGAAGCTGTTCATGGCCTCAAACCGTCGAACTACGTGCTAGAGCTTAAAACGACCGGTCGGGTCGTTACCCTTAATGTCAGCTCGCGTCCAGCTCATAAGTTAATGTTAGTTAGGCTCATTACATGTATAAATACCCTATATCTTTAGAGAATGAACAAAGAGAATCATTTTTGCAATGCATGCTTCTTCTTCATCTATGTACTCTAGAAGCTTCTGCCATTAGAGCAGTATAGAGCTACTGCAAATCTGCTCAATGTGAGAGAAGATTTTAGCAGGTCTTCATTCTCATGTTACCCGTGGCGGTGTGCCACTCGATCCAAACATCATACCCATGGCGGCGGGCGACCCGATCCACACATATAACCTATAAGGGAGCTAGAATGCTTATAAATACGAAATAACCGAATATCGACCACAAGCACGCCAAGTGTATAATACCATCCCTAGGGAGATAGATAGCACCATACACTACAAAACACGAGCACGACTAAGGTGCGATATATGATCTTCATCTCGAGAGCCATCCTGCTCATATAACACTATCGCTACGCGGGACCTCATCACATGTGCAAGCCGTCTCACAACCCACACAGCACAATAGAGCATTACATGAAATATGTGACGAAGAAAATAATATCCTTCACCTGAACACTCCTCCATAAGGAATGTTATGCTGCACGAACACACCCAGGCTGATGTAGAGTACACATCCACATTTGGACCTATCAACAGACCTCAAACCGATTCTGATCATACCATGCTTGGGCAAATAACATCTTAAGGATCCACAATGACCTTTTTCCCATGACACACAAGAACAACCACCAAATCCGGAACAAACTTCCACAATTCACAACCAACTAAAGAGAGCGCCTTCCGGGCCTACACTCTCACATTAGCGATAGTACCAAAATCTCCATACTTGGTTTTAGTCTTTAATCAATCAAGTGACTACATGTCACAATTATACAATCTTCCCGTGGGATACACTCCCATGACCTTCCACACCAGGTAACAAGTCTGCACATCCATTCCACCGGCCACACTAATTATGTAAAGCAAATCAAGAATCTGCAATCAGTACACAAAGCCTCTTATACAGGACACCGATCTTAGGTGAAGCTAAAGTCAATACCAACTTACTCTAACCATATGAATCCCTTCTTGCTCATCCGAGCTCGTGACATTCTTGTCAACACCAAACTGCAACCTTGATTCTCAACTTCCAATTCCCATACTGCTCACTACACCTAACATGCCAATACGTGGAGTATAAAAGTTTTATCACAACTCCTAAACTACTAGTAGAATAACCCTTCATCATACAAAAACCTCTTACTTAGCTCATTTCAGAAGAACGAATGCAAAGCAACTAAATTCTCAAATCGCGGGAACACAAACCTCATGTCACGATATAAATCGCCACGACTCTTCCGGAAGCCATTTACTCAACCTAGTTCTTAGAACCAAATACCTCCCAAATCAATCGAATTATGGTGGATGTCACACCTCGCACGTACCGCCACAAATCACATATATAACTTAACATGCTGAGGGAACTGATCACAGCCACAATCATGTCGATTCAACCATTACTAGTCGACCCGTCTTCTTCCAATTTATTTTTAACTTGCCTTAGAAGTAATCATAGATCCATTCATTAACGTAACTAAACCCAACAACACTCATGCCTAGCGACCCAATCCACGAGACCACATCGTCTCAATACCCATAAACCATCTCATATTCTCCTTAAGCACACCATAGCCTCGCCAACTGGTACACCCGCTCTATAAAACCTTCCGTGAATACGAAGCTACTTATTCCCTTCCTCCAATACTGAACTGTATACCCAATGATAACATAGAACATCCCAAGCCCCTTTTCATAATCCACTACAAAAGTTCGATACTTAACCATAATACGGACTCGAAATCCTAGGCACCACATTTTGAATTTTGAACCCACTATAACCGTTGTTGAGAGTCACCCACTCTGAATCGTTACCAAATATGATCAAACTCCAAGGCCCTACTAGTACATGAACACCCCCTCAAAGAAGCAACCAGCTGAATTCCTTTCCTTGTACATCACATCCTCACAAAGCGTAACTCTGAGTCTTCCCAAAACCTGAACATGAATTGACAAGGCCAAATATAGTACACATTCCTCAAATCCTTTTCTCGAATTACCATTGATGTTTTATTTCCTTAGTCGTAATAACTCACCAATATGCTGATAACCAGAAACCTTACCAATGGACAATCATGCAATCCAATCGTAAACGGTGGGGCTCTCTCACTTAGCATGAAGCTACAATTTCATAACTCTGGAACCTACCAAGATTCCTTCTTCTTCATTGACATGACCTCGCACAATCGACCCACCAAATTCCTCTAAATCTTCCTGTTAACCATTTCATGAACACTCTGAATCACTAGCCACATTTACATATTCGACCTCTTACTGGATGGCTAGTAATATTCTTCATAGAAGCTTCATCGACACCATACAACCGCTAACCTGCTCACAGGAGATATCCCACATATGGAAATTCCATATCGACTCTTTCAACAACGCTGCACCAAGTACAATTACTACGAAACCAATAAACCCTCTTGAGCCCGTGCTCTTTCACCGTCTGTACAAGCCCGTTCACTCCCCAATGACATCGACTACATGTGCAACAATACATCCCAATCCGAAGTCATGTTGCATCCCTCTTCATATCAACAAACTCCTTCCTGTCGTATCTAATCTTCCTCAGTATAGTAGCCAATATTCCAAATTAGTCTGTAGGCCTAGTCACTGTCCATCATAAATCCCAAATCACTCTGAACTTTTCTCAAGACGTGTAGCTATCCTACCACAGAACCCATATACTACTCTGCTACTCTCCCACTTTGGTCAAACCCTCTCATTTAAGCAACTACTCGACTTCTGCTTCGCACACTTAGCCTTCTAGAAATTTAACCACCACAAGACACCTCCCACGTGTCCTTCCTCATCCTCCGCTGCCCAGTTGTTGCCTTAAATCAAAATTCGTCTCTGTAGTCCTTGAACCAATAGATCACTACCAACTTTAAAGCCTCTCCGAAGATCATCCTTCTTGAACCATCAACACCAGGAACACCGATTCGATCCTGAACCGCTGCACACCGCGATCTCTGACAGCCCCTTCCCTGGCACTATTTCACAATACCCTGACCCAAAGGCGAATTGAAGAAGACCATAACTCAGGTGAACTTAACACTTTCAATCAAGGACGACGACACCACATCACAGATGAAATCCACCATGCTCGAAAATACCAAGTCTTTTTACTCTATCAACCCAAACGTGAACACTCATAGTCTGATTGCCTTTCCTCCACTGGAAATGAAACACTGAACCTCTGAATCATGCACTGAGAAAAACCTCCTTTCAAGTCGTTCACTACTCCGACACATAGACAAGCATCCTACCATTACATCAATATTGTGTGATAACATCTCATGAACATCATAGCAATATGTGCATAGCCTCAAGACTATAGGAAATATAGCTACTGAGCTGAAATGACATAACATCCTTCTGTAAGGCGATGCGATTGACCCAATCGAATACGCAAGGAGAAACATCCTGCACCACATCCGTAGTACCATCACAATTTCTCGATTCCCAATTGATAACAAGCGCTTCCCAATTGATAACAAGCACTTCACGCCGCATAAGATTAAATAAGAAAGAATTGAAGGCATAAGCCTCAAAGGAATCAAGTCGCACGATAAGGAATCAAGAAGGGAAGTGCTCCTAACAACCCTGTAGCCTCTTGAAGATAAGTACAGACGTATCCATTCCGATCCACAAGACTTTACTAGACTTGCTTATGACTCGTGAGACCTAAGTGAACCTAGTGCTCTGATACCATGTTGTCATGATTCAAAATCCATTAAAGGCCGTGATGGCGCCTAACACTGTTGTCAGGCAAGCCAAATATTAAATGATTAACTTCATTACTCATTTTAATACTTTTAAAATCATAACTTCCTTCGATTAAAATGTAAGAGATGAAATTTACAAAGTGAATGGCAATATTTTTACAAGTTTATACAGAACAACCCAAAAGCATCCCTAAAACCCGGTGTCACAAGTGCATGAGCATTAACTAAGAAGTATGATAAAATACAATATCTGTCTAGAATACAAAATTAGACAGGAAAAAAATGTAAAATAACTCGGATGGAGACTTTGTGCGTGTTGCGGACTTGTAATGCATAATGCAGCTCACCTAAGTCCCTGCAATAACCTCGCCTCTACGCCCACAAGGCCAGTGGACATAAATGCACATGCACAGAAATGTGCACCAGGTGTAGTATGAGTACGTAAATCAACGCATATCTAGTAAATATCTAGTCTAACCTTGAAGAAGTAGTGAGAGGGGTCAACTCTGACACTGTCTATGGGATAATAATAAAATACTACTATTATAACTAAGCATGGATTGTATTAAACAACTGTAAAGTCAACAACAAGAAGTAAGAAAACAATTCTTTTATTAATAGGAAATTTTCCAAATTTATTGTCGTCATTTAACATTTTGTATCTCAGGCCAATGAAGCAATATCAATATTATTAATTCCAAAGATTTATCATGCACAAATAATGTCGAGGCCGTACGCCTCGATCCAACATAAATATTTAGACTGTGCATTGCCGAAGGTCGAACGGCACAAACCATAGATGCATCTATCTCCTACTGAGGCGTTCAACCCGCTCCACAAAAGAAAATACTTTAAAGAAATACAAATTCTCAAAAACACTCAAGTGTCCCATTCACAACTTCAAGTAAGTGAAATTTAATCTTTTACAATTCTTTTATCAAATTTCAATATGACATAAGCAATTAAGTTATCAAGTAGGGGCAAACATTGCAAGTATAGCATGATATGAGTCATAGGCTACTCGAACAATAGCATAATTAGTAGCTACGTATGGGCTCTCGTCACCTCATGCGGACATAACCCTCACAAATAGGAGCACATATTAATCAATTCACCTATGTGGTTAATTCCCTCTTACAAGGTTAGAAAAGAGACTTACCTCGCTCCAAAATTCCATAACCAGCTCCGAACCCTTTCCAACAACTCAAACTGATGCACATCGCTCCAAAACTAGTCAACAAATGTGCAAATTCATAAATATATACTCTAATACTCGTAATAATCCAATTTATAATAATTTCCAACTCCGCTCGAAAAGTCGATAAAAATCGCCCTCGGGCCTACGTGCCCGGATTCAGAAAATTTTTGAAGACAAACATTACCCATAACCCCAAGAACTAAAATATATAATTTATTTTCAACTCCATGTCCAATTTCGTGGTCAAAATCCAAAAATACCAAGTTCTAGGTTTTCTACCAAACCCCTAAATTTTCATGTCTAAATCCATGTATAAACCTTGTATTTAACTCACAACTAGTAGAAATCACTTACCTCTTGATTGAAGGTGAAAAATGGTACTCCAAAATCGCTCCTAAACCGACTCCCATGGAGGAAATGAGATAAAATGAGCCAAACCCGTTTGTTGCAACTTATACACTGGCTAGGCGTCCCCTTCATCGTGAACGCGACATTGCCCTCACGTTCACGAAGCACAACAAACTCGGCAAATAAATTCCTTTTCGCGAACACGGCAAGCCCCTCACGTTCGCGAAGCACATCCTGCCTCAGCCCCCCTCCCCCATACACACACTGTTCTTTTAACTCTTCGCGTTTGCAAAGGCTTATCCAGCTTCTGCCTCGCGTTGCGAAGGACAAGTCCAGCAGCCCCAAAATCCCTTCTTCGCGAATGCGGGACTCCCTTCACGTTCGCGAAGGACAACACCAAAACCAGCAACAACATTTCCAAAACATGTCAAAATTATCTGAAACCACCTCGAAACACACCCGAGGCCTCCGGGACCCCGTCCAATCACACAAACCAGTCCCATAAAATAACACAGACTTGCTCGATGCCTCAAATCACATCAAACAACATCGAAATCATGAATCGCACCCCAATTCAAGATTAATAAACTTTAGAACTTCAAACTTCTACATTCGATGCCGAAACCTATTGAATCATGTCCGATTAACCTTAAATTTTGCACACAAGTCACATTTGATATTACGGACCTAGTCCAATTTCCAGAATCGGAATCCGACCCCAATATCAAAATGTCTACTCCTAGTCAAACTTCCCAAAAACCTTCAACTTTCAAATTTTCACCAAATGACTCCGAAATGATCTACGGACCTCCCAATCCACATCTGGACACGCTCCTAAGACTAGAATCACTATACGGAGCTATTCCCAAGCTCAGAATCCCAAATGGACATTGATAACATTAAAATACACTTCAACCCAAGTTTATGAAAATCCTTCCTAAATGCCAACTTTCCACAACATGCGCTGAAATGCTCCCGGGTCATCCAAAATCCGATCCGGACATACGCTCAAGTCCAAAATAATCATACGAACCTGTTGAAACCTTCAAATCCCGATTCTGAGGTTGTTTACTCAAAAATCAAACTTTAGTCAATTCCTTCAACTTAAAACTTCCGAAATTAGAATTTTCTTTCCAAATTAACTCCAAACTCCCCGAAATTCAATTATGGCCACACGTACAAGTCATAATAACTGAAGTGAAGCTACTCATGGCCTCAAACCGCCGAACGACACGCTAGAGCTCAAAACGACTGGTCAGGTCGTTACACTTAATGACAGCTCACGTCCAACTCATAAGTTAATGTTAGTTGGGCTCATTACTTGTATAAATATTCTGGTTCTTCAAAGAATGAATAAAGAGAATCTTTTTTGCAATGTCTTCTTCTTCTTTGTCTATGTACTCTAGAAGCTTCTGCCATTAGAGCAGTACAAAGCTACTGCAAATCTGCTCAGTGTGAGAGCAAATTTTAGCAGGTCTTCACTCTCAAACATCGATTTATTAACTATGTGCTTTGAACCGATTTCTCTGAACATAAAGAGGGATCTAGTAACTAGGGTCATGAGATACAAGATATTAAAAACTCAATATATATGCTTCGGCATTGGTTAATTCAATACATCATAAACACTTCATTATTATTGTTTATAGTAAAAAATGATGTAATATATTACTAAAATAATTAATATCACCTACGTAATATAGTAGTATAGTGTTTTAGCCTTTTCGATATTACACGAAGCCTCTCATTATTGGAATGGCAGAATCATTTTTTTCATATTAAATTATTCTCCAATCCCATAGGCGACCCTTCTCATATAGGAGTATCAAAATTTTAATGGTCAATGGTCCACAATGCACCAAAGAATTTTTTTTATTTAATTGCCTAGACGTTTTACCATTGCAAAGATATCGATATATTTGCTTATGTTAATATGAACAAAGCCCTTGATATTGCTTTGGTTTACCTTTACGTGAAAAACATTCAAGTGATAGTACCTCAATGTGAAGCTAGAGCATGATGCATACCTAAAATAAATATATAATCAATATTATACATTAAATATCAAAAAGTCGCTGATAATGAGTGTAATTTTTAAAACTAAAGTAAAATTTGATATTAGGTAATCTCAACATATATGTATCAATTTTATATTAAATAACATGCTAATTCTCGATAAATCTATTGTAAGTTCATCAAACATCGAATTAAAGATGAACAATGTACAATATTTTCAAATTTGATTTTGCAGTTTATTTGCAAATTATGATTTGAAATCTTGTAACTTAAGCCCTAAAATATATTTTTTATATAAAAGGTAGAAAACATAGCAAGAAGATCAAATACATAAGATTCTACATACTAACCAATATTTTGATTACTTTTACAAAATTATTTTTCATTCCTAAAGAAAACCAAAATACTCTTCAACAAAAAAATGTCCAACGTAGGTTTTTTATAAAAATTGACACAACAATTATTTAAAGACATTTTCCTTAATTAGTTTTTATGTACGTGTTTCACGCGTAACACCCCAACTAAGAAGAGAGATGAAAAGAACAAATAAATAAAAGTAAATATCAATACAATGACACGACTAATACTGAACAATGTTCATGCAATTTTTGTTATGATTTTTTACTACAGGAATGAAAAGAAGCTTTAAATGTTTGAATAAATCAAGAAATAAATAATGCACATATAAATAACGTATTTTTAGTTTTGCAGTCTATCTACACGCGTTGCCATTCATACATTTACAATTATTTGATAAAAAAAATAGCAGTCTATCTACGTTGGCCATTACTATTGTATTGGTGAAATTTGGACCAAGTGTAACGATGTCATTGGCCGAGGTCGAAGTTCAGAACGACTAAACACTTAGAGGCGGAGATTCTAACTTGAACGAGGTCGATGGTAGAAGCCGATAGTAACGATAGGATAACTCTAGATTAGAAGAAGGGATTATTCTAATAGAATATTCCCTCTTTTTGTACTTTTCAGGGTTCCCCTACAAATGTTCCCTATATATAGGAAACAAATGGGAGAAAAAGGGGATAAAAAAAAAGAACTCTCTGAAAGAACGCTTTGTAATATTGATTGTTGAAAGGGATATGCACTTCTTGTCTTCTCTATTGGTTCCCTAGTTAAAAGACACCTTTTCATAAATAAGATCCAAGAACACAGTGTTTCATCCACGCTGCTTGTCATTTGCACTGCTGACAACGAGATAGTTGAATCTCACGTTAGGCATTTTGGGCGAGTTATCCTTTATTATTACATTTATTGACATTGCATGCATTTACTTCCTATTCACTCGCATATTCATTGTCAATCATCATCAGCATCTTCCAGAATTTAATACTATAACGTTTTATCTCATTCATTCATTATCACCTTCACAGACCTGACAGTCATTAAGTTTAACTAGGATTAACCTCCCATTTTACTTATCAAATCTCTCTTAGAAATATTTATCAAATGTTTGATAAAACAACTATAACTTCACAAAACCTCATTAGTTATGCACAAGCTCACAAAGATAACATAAACAGTCTTTTTTTATGTCCCAACTGTCACACGCATACACTCCCTATTTAAATTTTTCGAGAGAATTCCTTTGATGCATAGTGGATGAGTTACAACATCTGAATTAAAGTTTTGGGAAAACCAGACAATGAGATGGAGCATGAACAACATACATGATGAAAAAAATCAAAATGCCAAAAGCTGGTGCATCATGTTCACACTACTGAAAGCTAACTAAAATAATTAAGATGCTCCATGTGTATTACATTGTCGCATAAAAAAAATCTCGAATTTAGAAAAGTCAAATGCCTAAAGAAGGAACTCAATTTAACGTTCGGAACACATAAACCCAAATTGATGAGAAAACTGGTAAGACAATCTTATCTAAGGAGTTTTTCTTTTTCCGTCTTGTAGACAAATATTCTAGTTTAACCTAATTGGATTTTAGTTCTTTGTATGTAATCAGGAATAAGTGTTCTGAAAGAGAAATTTGCATAAATGTACAGTCCAATACATTACATTGTACCTATTTAATCATGATTTTAAGTTTACAACCGCAAACCTTTTTTGTTTTTTGCAACAGTATTTCTACACATGATATACAATATTATAAATATTGTACTATGTCGTGTAATGACTCGACCGTTCATTTTGAGAGTTATAGCCCCAATCCCCTTGCTACTGCTTTCCCCGTATCTCTTTCTGCTTATATGTCTTGCCGGGAGGTGTTGGTGGTGGTTTCGGAGTATTTTGGGACACTTAGCCCATAAATGGAAGCTTAAGTCTAAGGATTTTGACCGTAGTCGGAACTGTGTGAAGACGACTCCGGAATGGAGTTACATCAGTTCTGTTATCTCCATTGGGTGATTCTGGACTTAGGGGCGTGTCCAGATTGTGTTTTGGAGGTCTATAACTCATTTAGGCTTGAAATGGGGAAAATCGAAGTTTTGGAGATTTTGACAGGTAGTGGACATTTTGATTTCGGGGTTGGATTCAAATTCCGTAAATTGGAGTAGTTCCGTAATATTGAATATGACTTGTGCGCAAAATTTGGGGTCAATCGGATGTGGTTTGGTAGGTTTCGGCATTAGTTGTAGAAATTAAAAGTTTTAAGTTTATCAAGTTTGAATCGGAGGGTGAATTGTGTTTTTAGCGTTGTTTGGTGTGATTCGAGGGCTCGATAAAGTCTTTATGATGTTTTAGGACTGGTTGGTATGTTTGGTTGAAGTCCCGGGGGCCTCAGGTGTGTTTTATATGCTTAACGGATGAAATATTGGACTTATGCAATTGCTAAAGCTTTGTTGGTTTATGGTGTTTCGCACCTGCGGTGAGGAGACCGCAGGTGTGGGATCACATGTGCGGATGAAGAGGCGCAGATGCGGAATTTGTCAGCCCAAGCTGGGTTCGCAGGTGCGGAGATAAGCGTGCAGAAGCGACCTCGCTTCTGTGGTTGGTAAGTGTGCAGATGCGGTTAGGGTCGCAGGTGCGACTCCCCTTGTCGCAGGAGCAGATCCGCAGGTGCGTCCCTCCTCTCGCAGATGCGGACCAGGGGACTTAAGTTAAGTCCGCACCTGTGATGGAATTTCCGCAGGCGCGGTTGAAGGCTCGCAGAAGCGAGTTTACTGGGCAGAAAATAGGATTTCGAGGGTTGATTTTCCCATTTCGATTTTGGGAGTTTGAGAGCTCGGTGGGAGAGATTTTTTGAGGCTTCTTCAAGGAGATTGTTGGGGTAAGTGGTTCTAACTCGGATTGGGCTATATTTCATGAATTTATCGTTATTTTTGTCTTCTAATACCAGATTTGAGTTGGAAATTTCGGGAAAAATGGTAGAAACTTCATAGCCTATAATTTCGAGTTTTGGAAGGCGATTTAAGGTCAGATTCGAGTAATTCTTGTTTGGTTAGATCGTGACTAAATTAGTGTTCATATTTTGTGACTTTTACCCAATTTTGAAACATGGGCCCGGGAGGCTTTTTGGGACGATTTCCTAAATTCTCGCTTTAGCTTAGATTTCATTGACTATATTAGTCTCTTATAGCTATATTTATGGTATGTAATTGATTTTGGCTAGATTTGGGCCATTCAGAGCAGGATATTCTTTGGAAGAGCATTGCTATCGATTGATTGAGCTTGGTACGAGGTAAGTGGCTTGCCTAACCTTGTGTGGGAGAAATCCTCTTAGGATTTGGTACTGATATTGCTATGCGAGAGCTGTGTACGCGAGGTGACGAGTGCGTACACATGCTATTTATTGAAAAACCTGATTTTACTGAGTAATTACATGTTTTCACCTTAACTGAATATACTAGCATGCGTAGTTACCCTGTTAGCTTAGAATAACATGTCTACGTGCCTTAATTTCTTAATTGAACTTTAGCATCATGCCTATCGAATTTATGCTTCTATTCCCGACTTGTACTTAGTCTAGACTGTAGGTTCTCTTGCTGCATTTATCGTTTGTGACTGATTACGCTGTGTATTTACTTTTGGGACTACAGGACGGTATCCCGGGAGATCCCCCTGCATATTTACTTTTGGGACTACGGGTTGGTATCCCGGGAGATCCCCTTGCATATTTACTTTTGGGACTACGAGATGGTATCCCAGAAGATCCCCCTGTACATTTACTTTTGAGATTACGAGGCGATACCTCGAGAATTCTACCTGCATATTTACTTTTGGGACTACGAGACGGTATCTCGGGAGATCCCCTGTTGCTTATTTCTGTGTATTGTTATGTTATTTCATTGTGTTTTCCTTTGTTGAACTCTAGACTCTTATTGTATTGTTTTATTCTCCTGTTTTTATTATTATATACCAGTGGGCCTCGCCTGACCTCGTCACTACTCGACTGAGGTTAGGCTCGGAACTTACTGGGTACCAATTGTGGTGTACTCATGCTACTCTTTTGCACATGTTTTATGTGCAGATTCAGGTGTTCGTCCTCAGCCGTATTACCAATGAGATTGGGACAACTTTTGGAGACTTCAAGGTATATCTGTCGCGTTCGCAGACCTCGGAGTCCCCTTCTATTCTTCCCCGTGTCAAACATTTTCTGTATTTTCTTTTATTAGTCTCCTGTGTATAGAGATATTTCATGTTTTGGGAAAGCTGTGTAAGTTAGTGTTTGTTTATTGTACATGCCGAGTGACATCGTTTTTTGATTATTCAATATCTATTGATGTTAGAAGTTAAACTTTGTTTCCATTATTGGTATTTTCTGTAAATTGTTAGGCTTACCTAGTCGTAGAGATTAGGTGCCATCACGACGTGTTTCGGATGGTAGTTTGGGTCGTGACAAGTTGGTATCAGAGCTCTAGGTTCATAGGAGTCGTGAGTCACAAGTCGGTTTATTAGAGTGTCACAGATCGGTACGGAAACGTCCGTACTCATCTTCGAGAGGCTATGGAACTGTTATGATATATCATACTTCTTTTGATTTTTTGTCGTGCGAGTCATTGGCAACAAATTCTAAACTTCTCTATTATATTCTTTCTCACAGATAGTGAGGACCCGTACCGGGAGATCTGACGACTAGGCACATGCGCCCCCTACTAGAGCTACCAGAGGCCGGGGCAGGGATAGAGGACGATCACGCGGTGCAGCCAGAACACCTGTGCGAGCTGCGACAGAGGAGCCCCCAACAGCTCCAGCTGGAGGGCAGGCACCTGAGGTGCCTATTGCTGCACCAGCCCTCCAGGAGACTCTAGCCTAGTTCATGAGCATGTTCTGCACCTTATAGCTGGCTGGATTGATTCCCTTAGCCCCCTCCACATCTCAGGCCTGGGGAGGGGCACAGACTCCCGTAGCCCGTACTTGTCACGCCTCCTTTTTCAACTACCCGTGATTAATGAAGGGTAATAAGGGAGTTTTTCCAATTTAAGTGACATAATCGATTTTGGGATTATTTATTAATTTCAGAGTCACCACTTGGAATAATTTAGGGTGTCCCAAGTCACCGGTTTATTTTAAATCCCAAACGAGGAAATTTTTTTACTCTGTTTTAATTTGTCTGCGTACCAGAAATCCGAGTAAGAAATTTTGTTAACTCGAGAGAAGGTGTTAGGCATTCCCGAGTTCCGTGGTTCTAGCACTGTCGCTTAACTATTAATATTTTGCCTAATTATCTAATTATTTACATATTTTGCCTATTGCGCTTTTTAGCCCTTTAATTTTTAGCCACTTTTGACATTTATGGATTTATCTTGAAAACAAGTCACGAGGACGTGCACTTGTCTGCTTTTGGACATGTTACAACTACGCTACATGAAATGCACCCGCAATTGCAACATGTGATTTTAATATAGTTCGAAGTTTGAAGTCGGGGACATGAGTTGTCACACCCGTGTGTAGATTACGTAGTCAAGACTATGTTCATGACGGTTTTATAATGCCTATTTGAGGCGAGGTTTGATTATCCTTTATGTTTTCTATTTGAAGGAGTATTTTAGTTTTAAGATTGATTAGGACTTTTATGGATTTATCTTAGACAAGTCACGATGGCGTGCACTTGTTGTTTTGAACACATGGCAAACACGTCACATGAAATGCACCCGTGATTGCTATGTGCATTTTTTATTAATTGTTTAGAGTTGAGGGACGGGGTAATGAGTTGCCACTCCCGAGGGTAGGTTATGGTAATTTTTGGAATGATACTTGATTTTACCCAATTTTCAAACTAAAGGTATCACTCTACCTAGAGGATTGCTTAAAATGATGTTCACTAGCCTAAAAGACAGCATGTTTCGGGCTATGGCCATATTTTAGCCCCTTAATTGTTTAACCCTTTTGGACAATCCTATTTATGACTAATTGTGAAAGAAAGGAAGCTATATAATTCAATTATAAGCATGCTAATAATGACAAGTTTTCGAAAATATCCTAAAAAAAAAAGAATCAAAGATTTACAAATCCTAAACATCAATCATGTATTTAAAGAACCGAATAAACACATTCAACCACATTTGAAATATTCAACTAAACGATTTTGCTCAGTTTCATATATACGATCTAATTCATAACTCATACATATTGATGGGATTCGTGTGTCTACTGTTACAAGTTCGTTTAAAGGAACATCCTCTGAATTTGATGGAAATGGTAGATCCGTTTTTTTATATCTTTCAAAATTCCTCAAACAGTTTTTAAGGTCAATTATATGAATTTAAGAGAACAGATTCTTTCTTTGATTTTCAGAAAGTTTAACAAGGTACAAGGTGAATTCAAAAATAATATGCAAAGTCCAATTATCTTGAAGCAACCGAATTTTGAAAAATCTGATAAAAACGTTTATGAAAGGTTCCATGGGGACTGATTCGAACGCTAAGTCTTCTTTTGATTAAACACCTATTCCTGTTTTTGAACTAAAAAATAATTTTTAGAGATTTCAGAAAAATCGCCTCAAAATTCAGTTTGAACGTCATAAACTAAAAGGCTAAAGAATGAATGTATACAGTCCAGTCCCTTAAATTACAAGATTCAAAAGTGCATAAATAAATGAATTACAGTTTGTTGAAGTAAAATACAACTTCTAAAAAGAAATACATTTCTTATGACTATTCAAGGCAACGCACTTAAAATGGGAATTCTAATTAGCTGCTCCATATCTGGATTCTTTATATTGTGCATTTGCAGCTTTTTGTTCACAATTCCTGACTATCTCAACAATAGATATGTTATACACCTTTTAGAGCAAATCTGACCATTATAGGGGTCAGATTTTGGCTCTAATGGTGTCAAATTGCAACAAAGTCCTATTATGCATTGGCTGGACTGAATCTGACCATAGGAGGGCTTAGACTCAAGTCCAATGATGCTACTTCGTTTAGACTTTTATAGTCATATCTATTCTGACTAGTATCCAGTCAAATGTTTTGACCACTATTAGCACTTTGAGAAGTAAATCCGACCATTGTTCGGATTCGAATTCTTTTCCTTAAGGCTCTTCCTAATTACACTTTATATCCTTTGAAAGGACAATTTTAGCAAGCTAGATTACTGCTTATGCACTTCCATAGGGTGAATTGGACTATCAACAAGTCAAACTCATCTACCCTAGTGCTAATACTAACATAACTCTAAACTATATAGAAACTTTGATTATTTAGGCATTTTTAGAGGTAACTTCGTTTATCAAACAACCAGTTTTATACAGTGAGTAGAAGATGAGGATTCTAGTCCAAGAATTTCATTAAGAAGAGATGAGCTGATACATACCTTTTTAAGAGAAAAAAAAAGCAAAAAGACTTGACCAAATAAAGGTCAAGTATTAACAATAATCAGCAAAAAGAAGGAGGATTCAGCAGCAACAAACATCAACCAAAAACTAACCCCAGCTCCACAACCCAAACGAGAAGAATTTAAGAAAAATCAGAAGCAAATCAGAGAAAATCACCAACTGAGAAGACCCACAGAAAACCTTGAAGAGTTCTTGAGAAACCAGATTTCTTTCTACTGATTTGTTTTGGACATTTTGAATAAAGAACTATTCTGATTTTTTCTTTTCTTTTGTTTCCAGTGTTCAGTGTTTAAAGAGGCAGTTTCAGAGTGTACAATGAATTTTCAGAGTCTCCAAAAATCTGTTTAGTCTAAAGGGAGGGGGGGGGTCTATTTATAGGATATTTGGGAATGAGATATCCTTTGGTATATTCCCAACCCAAAAGGTTGAAAATAGTACATAGGGCAGCTGTCAACCTTATCTTTGGGACAGCTGCCCCTATTCTAGAACCTTCCTACCTATTGAAAGACCCTTCTACTCTTAAAAATTTGATTTTCTAAGTCTACATTGCCTAATGTACCCCTTGGAGTCCCTGAATTTACCATTGGGTAATCAAGGTTAAACTCACTTGGGTTATTATCTAAACTTTGGTTAGTTAACCCTAGTTATGTTCTTTAGTTAACTATTAGTTGTTCTTAACTAGGGTTGAGTTAACTAGTTAAAGGTTAATTGATTAAGTGCCTAGAGTTGATTTCATACTAGTTACCTAGATTTAAGTTAACTAATTATCAGTTTAATTAAATTTAATTGAGGTTAGTCAACTCGGCTCTCTTAACTTAGGTTAAATGGTTTGTTTTAATCAGTTAACCCTTAATTAATTATCTTAAACAGATTTTAGGATTAGTTAATTACTTAAGAGGTTACCAATTTAGGTTAACCTACTAATCAAGATGTCTTTTAGGAGGTTACCCTTAATCAAGTTAATCTTAAGTTAATTCTCGACCATTAAGTGGTTCTTTAATTAACTGGGTGATTAAACTAATTAACCTAATTATAACATACTCAAGTAAAACATGAAGCGATTAGCCAAACCAGATGGTCTTGCCTGAAGTAGATTCTAACATATACATGAACAAAAGCAGTCGTAATAGATAATCTAATTCAAACGAGGCAAGGAATCACAGAAACAATGCATATATCAAACTACGCTGATTATCATGATTGTCATGAAATCTTTATTACTAATTAACGGGAACTAACACATGATCAACATGAAATAAGTTCTGAGTTTGAATTAATTAAGCGAAAAGAACATGAATAGGCCCGGGAAAGCAGTGGAATAGAATTTAGACAAAATCAATAATGGATTTCATGTTAATAAACACGTTAATCATGCTGTCATGTTCAAGACATATACAGAAAAACAAGAAGATAAGTTATGACTAATTTTTCGATTCAAACAAGTTGGGACCAAATTCTAGCCTAGGTGATCAATTTTACAAATAACAATAAGAAGGGAAGCACTTGGTTAAGTGGGAACAAATTGACCGGATTGCGGTGGGTTTGAGAACGAGTCAAACCCACATGAATCAATTGCTCTTTGTCAAGAGAAACTGACTCATGAAGGTTCGAGTCGTTGAAGGTCCTTGAATCAGCGAGCATATGAAAGCTAGGGTTTCAGAATCTTAGATCTAAAATTGGAAGATTTTGGGTGGGATTTTGGTGAAATAGAGGGTGGAAGGTGACTGAGGAGGAAGAGTAGATGGTCTGGTAAAAATATTGTTCGGATTGGTGGAGCTCCGCCGCCGGAGGCGATTTTCGACCGGCGGAGCACGACGGAGGAAGGGTGGTCAGACGGTGGTAGACGGTGGAGACGGCGGGGTTTAGAGAGAGGGATGAGAGACGAAGGGATGAGGGGGATGTTAGACTTCTAGTTAATGGGGTAGGGGGTTCTGGAACAATCTTATACTCCAGGGGTCCTTAGTTTAGGACCGTTGGATCAATGAGATCCAACAGCTAGGGGCTCTAGGGACGAAACAGAGTCGTTTGGATGGGTGTTAGGGCAGGCCGGATGGGGGTTTAATTTGGGCAAAAATAGCTTGGGCCTGAGCAATTTAGCCAGGTCCTAATTAAACATACTATAATTAATTATATCTAATTAACCCCTATATTTAATTAACACCCTAAATAAATTCTATAATTAATTAATCTTAATTAAACCTATTGAGATAGTTAACTCTAAACCTCATTTTTGCCCAATCACATATTAATTATCAATAAACAATTAATTTTGTATTCCCAATTAAATCCATGATTTATTGGGATAATAATAAAAGAAATGACTATTTTTTAGTAATTAGTTATTAAAACTACCTTACTTCCAATAAACATCGTTCATTTATTACTTAATTCGAATAATAAATCCATAATAATTAATATATTTTTTTTTTAAAAAAAGAGGTGAATTAGGAATATACAAAAAATGTAACTAATTCACAATTAATCACTAAAATTCAACAAAAATTCGTAAAACTAAATTATTGTACTAAATTTGTAGGAGCATGTGGTAGGTAAAAAATCACGCGTTCACAGCTGCCCCTCTTTGCTTGGAAACACGGAGAGTTTTCGGGCAAAGATAAAGTGAGCAACCATGAACGACTTGTACCCATTCGTATACTCCGTTGTGAAGCGTTTTTTGAAAAGTTTGACTGAACCCTGCTTCAAAGGTTGCCTACATATCCTTGGCTATAAAGTAATCAGGTCATTGTAGTTCTGGAAGTTTGGTAGCTGGGACTACCGAGTATCTGTGGTTTCATTGCGATTGCTGCTGTTACTGCTGTTGATCTCCTTATTATACCAAAGTAACAAAATGAAAGACTAACTAAACCTATCAACTGCTAGTTACAAGATTCCTATCTAAGACTTGGTCTTGAGTCTTGATCTTTTGTTGCCTCTAACCTGGATCTTGATGCTTGTTAGCTGTAGGTGCTGGTTTCGTCTTATCGTTCCTTGGATCAAGGTAGGATATACTGGACGAGTGACTTCAATCTCGTCCTGAATAATCCATATCTTCCCTGTTTCGGCACTTTTGGGTTCAATATTCTTTTCCTCTTTTTGTTTTATTATTTTGGATCGAAACTTCTTCTTTTGGTCGCCTCGAGTTCTGATGTCCTAAGAACGTAATCTGCACCAAAATCAAAACAAACGAACGAAATTTTCTGCCCTAGTTTTCACTAGGGAAATTTTTGTGAGTTATTGTAAGTAAATCTACACTATTTTGTTATTGAAAGCGATGAAAAGCCGAGAGCAGTGCATCCGGAGTTATTGCAGACTAGGGAGTGGATACCCTATATATCAAAGCAAGATCCACTAGGGGTGGCAAAAATAAAATCAACTACGGATTGTATACCTTTAATTGGAAAAACAAAACATCAATTAGGGAGTGTGTACCCTTAATTGGAAATGGAAAACATCAATTAGGGAGTGTATACCCTTAATTGGTATCGACTAGGGAGTGTGTGCACCCATGTCAGAAAAAGAAAACCAATTAGGGAGTGTATACCCTTAATTGGAAAAGAAAAGTATCAATTAGGGAGTGTATAACCTTAATTGGAAAAGTAAAATATCAATTAAGGAGTGCATACCCTTAATTGGAAAAGCGGGACATCAATTAGGGAGTGTATACCCTTAAGTGGAAAAATAAAACATCAATTAGGGAGTGTATACCCTTAATTGGAAAAGTAAAACATCAATTAGGGAGTGTATACCCTTAATTGAAAAAGTAAAATATCAATTAGGGAGTGTATACCCTTAATTGGCATCGACTAAGGAGTGTGCACCCATGTCGGGAAAAGAAAATCAATTAGGGAGTGTATACCCTTAACTGGAAAATAAAAGCATCAATTAGGGAGTGTATACCCTTAATTGGAAAAGCAGGACATCAATTTGGGAGTGTATACCCTAAATCAGAAAAGTAAAACATCAATTAGGGAGTGTATACCCTTAATTGGAAAAGTAAAACATCAATTAGGGAGTGTATACCCTTAATTGGAAAAGAAAAACATCAATTAGGGAGTGTATACCCTTAATTGGAAAAGTAAAACATCAATTAGGGAGTGTATACCCTTAATTGGAAAAGTAAAACATCAATTAGGGAGTGTATACCCTTAATTGGAAAAGAAAAACATCAATTAGGGAGTGTATACCCTTAATTGGAAAAGTAAAACATCAATTAGGGAGTGTATACCCTTAATTGGAAAAGTAAAACATCAATTAGGGAGTGTATACCCTTAATTGGAAAAGTAAAACATCAATTAGGGAGTGTATACCCTTAATTGGAAAAGTAAAACATCAATTAGGGAGTGTATACCCTTAATTGGAAAAGAAAAACATCAATTAGGGAGTGTATACCCTTAATTGGAAAAGTAAAACATCAATTAGGGAGTGTATACCCTTAATTGAAAAAGTAAAACATCAATTAGGGAGTGTATACCCTTAATTGGAAAAGCAAAACATCAATTAGGGAGTGTATACCCTTAATTGAAAAAGTAAAACATCAATTAGGGAGTGTATACCCTTAATTGGAAAAGTAAAACATCAATTAGGAAGTGTATACCCTTAATTAGAAAAGTAAAACATCAATTAGGGAGTGTATACCATTAATTGGCATCGACTAGGGAGCGTGTGCACCCATGTCGGGAAAAGAAAATCAATTAGGGAGTGTACACCCTTAATTGGAAAAGAAAAGCATCAATTAGAGAATGTATACCCTTAATTGGAAAAGCAGAACATCAATTAGGGAGTGTATACCATTAATTGGCATCGACTAGGGAGCGTGTGCACCCATGTCGGGAAAAGAAAATCAATTAGGGAGTGTACACCCTTAATTGGAAAAGAAAAGCATCAATTAGAGAATGTATACCCTTAATTGGAAAAGCAAAACATCAGTTAGGGAATGTATACCCTTAACTGGAAAAGCAAAACATCAATTATGGAATGTATACCCTTAATTGGAAAAGCAAAACATCAGTTAGGGAATGTATACCCTTAACTGGAAAAGCAAAACATCAATTATGGAATGTATACCCTTAATTGGAAAAGAAATCATCAATTAGGAAATGTATACCCTTAATTGGCATCGACTAGGGAGCGTGTACACCCATGTCGGGAAAAGGTGTAGTTGGAGATTGGAGGCCCCATACTACTTTGAGTCATTTTCAACTTCAATGCTTCTCTCTTCTTCTTTTTTTCTTTTCTCTTTTTTATCTTTCTTTTTTTTAAATTTTATTTTAGGCATGCGGGAATAGATTTTTGGAGGAAACTTCCCTTTCTTTGGAGTCAATGCTGCAGAGCTCCTTCTAGCTCTTGCACAATTCCTTTTGGTTGCACCTGCTTTTTGCATGGTTGCTTTTGCACCTGTTTCCTATTTTCAAACAAAGAACAATTTGTTAGTTTGAAACGGTGGTTGGTTTTGCGGCCTTGGTTATTTCAAGCTGCTTGATCTCAGCCTCTTTGACAAAGATCTCAACCGCTTGCTTGTTTGCTAGGGATTGGGTTTCGTTTCTAAACCCGGGGACCATGGCTTTCCAGATTTCGTCGTGGTGACCGGACACATGGGACCCAACATTTCAACTTTATTCTGCCTTTGTAGGCCTTTCACTTGCTTTTCTTTTGGATTTTCGGAGTATTGGGGGGAATTTTTGGCCCCTCAAATTCTGCCGCACCGGTTAGTCTCGTGAGACTTAACCTTTCCAATTTTACTTCGCCTTTATCGACCTTCCATTTCTGGTTTTTCCCCCGCCTTTAATTTAAAGCACATGGAGCGCTTTGGCTTTTCAGACTTTGCGAGAGGGTTAGCCACGTGGGAATTAACCTTTCACTTTAATTGCCTTCATAGGCATTTTGATTTGATCTTCTCCTTTCAAGGGTTTTGAGTTTGAAACATCGGCCGCTACGGCCAATCGAGATCGACTCGATGCCCCTGACGAGCTTGGGCGCCTTTTGCTTATTAGCCCGTGTCAAATGAGGACCCTGTAAATCAGTCTTGCCATCCTTTCTTTGCCTTAGTTTCGGAACAAAGTTAGAACGAAAGGGATTAAAAAGAAAATAAATGACAGAATGGAAAATGAATTTAAGCAAGAGGTATCCCTTTCGGGGAAAGGAAAGAAGGACTTATCTGGAGTGCATGCGGACTTCGATAAACATGACATGCGTCTTGGACTGGATGCCTAATCTATATAAACCATCCGACTCTCAGGTTGAGAAACCTTGCCCCAGACCATGTTGATATCAGTGACCAGTCATCCTCTTTCGATTAGTAGTGCCCCTTTTGGGTTTTCACTGGCTAACCTCTCTCATTTCTCTTCTCACCATCGCCTTGTAGTGCTCTTTGCGAGTTTTCACTAAAAAGACTATCTCATTTTTAATTTCTCTACTCGCCATCTCCTCATGGTGCCCGTGTGGGTTTTCACCGATAAGACTCTCTCATTTTAATTTCTCTCATTGCTTGTATCAGATCCAGATAGCTGTATCCTCCTATTCTGGCTTTTCTTCACCGATCGATCGGAAGGACTTGAACAGGATTTGGGGTAGAATGAATTTGTATCGAATTACAACTTCGTAACTTTTCGGGCGAATCATTGTCGAATTTTCACACTTGCCCCAACTTAAACTCTTGAGGGAATGTGGATTTTTATTTTGGTGTGACTGAAACCCAGGGAGAGGCTGCCTACGTATCCTTTCGGAATCAAGTCAGACGTAGTTCAGGGAAACATTTTGTTTTTGTTTTGATTTTTGTTTTGATTTTTTTTTTGCAATAACACTTTCGGGTTCCAAAGAGGGTAATCAAAGAAGGGTAACCGGATCAAAGGGTTTGTAGGGTTAATGGTGTTTGGGTAGCGAGAATGAAAGCCTTCATCATCTCAATCGGAGAACATTTAATACTATATAGAGGATCAAACATAGTACCTTTTGACTGCATCTGCATTGACAGCCGTTTCGGGGTCATTTCCTTCGATGTCCCCCCAGGTATAACGCTCCTTTTGGTAGCAATTTCCTTATGATGTATGGACCTTTCCAATTCGGGGCAAATTTTCCTTTCGCCTTTTCATGGTGCGGGAGGATACATCTTAAGACAAGTTTCCCCAGTTCGAAGTTCCTAGGTCGCACTTTCTTGTTGTAAGCGTGAGCCGTTCTTCATTGGTACAACTGCCTGTGGCACGCTGCGGCCATCCTTTTCTCATCAATCAGAGTTAATTGTTCCAGTCGGGTTTTGACCCATTCATCATCCTCAATTTCTGCTTCGACAATAATCTGAAGGGAAGGAATTTCAACTTCTGTGGGTATTACGGCTTCAGTGCCATAAACCAATAGGTAAGGAATCCCCAACCGACGTGCGCACGATTGTGAGATATCCCAAGAATGCAAAAGACAGCTTCTCGTGCCATTGCCTAGATGTTTGAATCATTCTCCTGAGAATTTTCTCGATGTTTTTGTTTGCTGATTCAACGGCACCATTGGATTTGGGACGGTAAGAGGTGGAGTTGCGGTGTGTGATTTGGAAATGTTCACATACCTCTCTCATCAAGTTACTGTTCAGATTCGCGGCATTGTCGGTAATGATAGTTTTTGGGATACCAAAACGACAGATGATGTTAGAATGCACGAAATCCATCACTGCTTTCTTAGTGACAACTTTGAACGTGACTGCCTCGACCCATTTTGTGAAATAGTCTATAGCAACCAAGATGAATCTGTGTCCATTTGAGGCCCTTGGCTCGATAGACCCGATGACATCCATTCCCCAGGCAGCAAAGGGACAGGGTGCTGACATAGGATGTAATTATGAGTGTGGTGCATGGATCAAATCGCCGTGTATTTGCCACTTATGGCACTTTCGGACAAAGCTGAAACAATCTTTCTCCATGGTCATCCAATAATACCCAGCCCGCAAGATTTTCTTTGCGAGGACGTAACCTTTCATGTGAGGACCGCATACTCCTGAATGCACATCGCTCATAATCCTTTCGGCTTCGTTGGCGTCTACACATCTTAATAAATTTAGATCGGGAGTCCTTTTATATAGTACTTCCCCACTTAGGAAGAAACTGCTGGCGAGCCTTCGGATGGTTCTCTTTTGGTCTCCGTTGGCCTGCTCTGGATATTCTTTTGTCTTCAAGAATCTTTTGATATCATGATACCACGGTTGGACGTCAGGTTCTACTTCGACCGTGTTGCAATAACCATGCCTTTCCTTGATTTGAATCTCCAATGGTCGATGTGAACATTACCCGGATATGGCAACATTGCAACTAGGGTAGCCAGCGCATCGGCTAACTCGTAGTGGTACCGAGGAATATATATGAACTCGATAGCTTTGAATCATTTGCCAAGGTCTTCCACATGTTGTCTGTAGGGAAGGAGCTTAACATCTCGAGTTTCCCACTCTCCCTGAGCTTGCTTGATGATCAAATCGGAATCCCCCATAATCAATAACTCTTCTACATCCATGTCAATGGCCATGTTCATACCCATTATACAAGCTTCATATTCGGCAGTATTGTTTGTACAGAAGAACCGAAGGCGGGTCGTGGCGGGATAGTGTTGTCCCGTGGGCTAAATTAAGATTGCCCCTAACCCAACACCTTTTGCATTGGCTGCTCCGTCAAAGAACATTTTCCAGGTGTCAGTGTCCTCTGAGGTTAATTCGACATAATCGACTTCCCCATCTGGAAAATAAGTGCTCAAAGGTTGGTATTCATCGTCAACCGGATTCTCAGCTAAATGATCAGCCAAGGCTTGAGCTTTCATGGATGTGCGGGTGACATAGACAATGTCGAATTCCGTGAGCAGGATTTGCCATTTTGCTAATCTCCCGGTGGGCATTGGCTTTTGGAATATGTACTTCAGTGGATCCAACCTAGTGATGAGGTAGGTGGTATAATCCAACAAATAATGCCGGAGCTTCTGAGCAACACAAGTTAGAGCGCAACAAGTTCTTTCCAACAGCGTATACTTGGCTTTGTAACTCGTGAACTTCTTGATCAAGTAATATATGGCCTGCTCTTTCTTCCCGGTTGCGTCATGTTGCCCGAGAACTCACCCAAAGGAATTTTCTAACACCGTCAGGTATAAGAACAAAGGTCTCCCTGGTTCTGGTGGGACTAGCACTGGCGAATTCGATAGATATTCTTTGATCTTTTTGAAAGTGTCCTGGCATTCGTCTGTCTATTTGATGGCTGCATCCTTCTTCAATAACTTGAAATAGGCTCACATGTGGATGTCAACTGAGTGATGAACCTGCTGATGTAATTCAATCTACCTAGCAGACTCATGACTTCCTTCTTGGTTCTTGGAGGTGGGAGATCTCGAATAGATTTTATCTTTGTCGGGTCCAGCTCGATGCCCCGTCAACTGACTATAAACCCCAGTAATTTTCCAGATGGAACTCCGAAAACACACTTGGCTGGGTTTAATTTCAGATCATATTTACGCAGGCATTCGAAGAATTTCCTCAAATGCTGCACATGGTCACCTTGCGTCCTGGATTTAATAATCACATCATCTATGTACACCTCAATCTCTTGATGCATCATGTCATGGAAAATGGCGTTCATGGCCCTCATATAAGTTGCCCCAGTGTTCTTTAGACCGAACGACATGACTCGGTAATAATAGGTTCCCCATGGTGTAGTGAAGGCTGTCTTTTCTGCATCCCATCAACACCTGGTGATATCCAGCAGAACAATCGACGAAAGACTGTACCTCATGTTTGGCACAATTGTCAACTAGGATATGTATGTTTGGCAGTGGAAAGTTATCTTTGGGACTCGCTTTATTCAAATCTTGGTAGTCGACACATACTCGGACCTTTCCTTCCTTCTTAGGTACCGAAACCATATTGGCCAGCCAGGTGGTGTATTGGACCACTCGAATTACTCCAGCTTTTAGTTGTTTAGCGACCTCTTCTTTGATTTTGTCACTCATGTCTGTTTTAAATTTCCTTTGCTTTTTTTGGACAGGTGGATAACCGGGGTAGGTCGGCAATTTGTGTCCACCAAGTCCACACTAAGTCCGGGCATGTCGTCATAGGACCAAGCAAACACGTCTTTTAATTCAAACAGGAGTTGAATCAAGGCGTCCCTAATTCTTTCATCCGTGTGGATGCTTATCATGGTTTCTCAAACCTCCTCTGCATTACCCAAGTTAACAGGTTCTGTTTTGTTTAAGTTTGGCTTAGGCTTATTCTCGAATTGTTCCAATTCTCGATTTATTTCCCTAAAAGCCTCTTCTTCATCATATTCCGGTTCTTGATTCATTATTTTGAGGTTAGACAGCGTATTAGGATCAGAGCATGAAGTCCGTAAGCATGTCATGTTATTTAAGGCCGCCTTATTAGGACTGAAAAATAAGAAAAATAAACAAAAATCAGAAAGAATAATAGACGATGAAATTTATTTGAACATAGGACGGTTTACATCGGAATTCAAAAGGCAAGAAATTAAAAACACTTGAGTTACACCCTGAAATAACTCATAGTGCAGGAAAGATGGCAAAACTGAACTACCGGGACTCCCGCCTGACGGGGAATGGAATAGCCTTCCCGTTTTGCAACTTGGCATTTGGGCCCATGTATTGCACCTCTGCGGTGCTTGATCCTTCTCTTGGCTGAACCATGTTGGTTTCATACAACATCTGCTTCATGGCCTCGCAAATTTCCTCAATTTCTTCGGCCGCGAAGGCCTCCTCTTCTTCCTTAATATATTGTGGTTCGATGAAGGTCTCATTGACCATCTGGTGGAGGGTTGATGGCACTGCGCCGGCGACGTGAATCCATGGTCTTCCTAGCAAGAAATTGTATGAGGTGTCCATATCCAAGATCTAAAAGGTTATTGTAAAGTCCACAGGGCCGATTGTCATGACTATGTCTATTTCGCCAATGGTGTCCCTTTTGATTCCATCAAAGGCACGGACACTGACGTTATTCGGCCTGATTCTTTCAATACCGATTTCCATCCTTTGAAGAGTTGACAAGGGGAAAATATCTACCCCGGAACCTCCATCCAGCATAACTCTCTTCACATAATATCCCTCACTTTTAACTGTTAAGTGTAAGACTTTGTTTTGAGTGGCCCCCTCAGGAGGTAGATCATTCCGGCTGAAAGAAATTTTGTTTACTTCAAAGAAGCGCTCGGCCATTCTTTCTAATTGTTCGACTAAGGTCTCCGCTGGCACATACGCTTCATTCAGCGTTTTCAAGAGTATTTTTTGGTGCTCGTTTGAGCCCATCAGCAGAGATAAAAGTGAGACTTGGTCAGGAGTTTTCCTGATTTCTTCAAATGTGGCGTATTCCGTCATGTTCATTTTCTTAAATAACTCTTCGGCCTCTTCGCCGGTGATAGGTTTTTTAAGGGGGAAGCGTTTGTTCTTGTTCTTGGCTAGCTCTCTCAGATTGAGGTATCCTTTAGAGGAGTTTGCTTCAATTCCCCTATGATCTCTTTTCCTCTGTATGTTACTACCGTATTGTTTTAATTCCAAGGGACGGCAATAGTATTCTTCACGGGATTTTGCGACGCGCGGCTAATAACCACGGGCTCATTCAGCCTTGGTGAAATTATTTGCCCCCGCGCCACATACGTCCCCTTTGGCACGTACATTTTTGGGCCATTCATCATTGCTTTCTTGAATTGTAACCTTCTGGGAGGACTTAAAACACTTTGTTCCTTCCTGGGTGCCCTGACAACATAAAGAACAACATTTTTGGAGGGTTCCACCTTTGTCTTGGCTTCAGCCTTCCCCGTGGCACGGGGACAGGGTTACTCTTCTTCATTTCCTTGACTGGTTTGGGTGCCGCCTTGGGCTTTTTCTCTATATCTGCGATGGCGATGATCGATTTTAAAGCTGGATCAAAATCCTGGTCTTTGCAAATCATGCCAATGACGAGCCCATTATTGTGAGTGGGCAATGGATTGTTCGTCACATTGGGATCCTCTTCATCCCTTAGCACCACCTTCTTTTGTTCTATAAGGCTTTCCACAGCCCGTTTGAGGGTTCATTAATCCTCCGTGTCGTGCCCCTCTGCTCCAGAGTGGTAGGCACAATTGGTTCGCGACTTGTATGATGCTGATGTTGGGTTTTTCCTGGTCGGAGGTACGGGCTGCAGAAGCCCCATCTGTACTAACATTGGGAAAAGGCTTGAATACGGCTCACCGATGGGAGTGAAGTCAGGTCTTCTTGGTGGTTCACGGGGGTAGGTGTTGTATGGATATTTGTTTTGAGGAAGGCATGAATTATATGGAGTTGGGGGGAAATGGTTATTTCTTGGTGGTGGAGCTCTATTCTGGTTGTATTATTGCTTCGGCCTGGGATGCGGCTGAGCATTCATCACCGCATAGGGAAAAGGGGGCATAGAATAATCTGCGTTTTAGTGAGGATAGTAGTGTTGGGATGTTTTGGGAAATGGACCCGGGTATTGCCGAGAATTCCTGACATCGACAACCATCATGGCCCCTTCTTCTTTCTTCTTTCTGTTGGCTGCATTCCCGGATCCGCTTTGGATGGCCTAAGGGGTTGCTCTTATGGCGGATTGTCTTAGGATACAATCGATTTTTAGACCATTCTCAACCATTTCTCCAATTTTGATTGCTTCCGCAAATGGTTTGCCCATTGGGGACATCATATTTTGGAAGTAATCAGCTTCCTGTGCTTGTCGAAAGACACTGACGATTTCAACCTCATCTATCGGAGGTTTGACCCTGGAGGCCTGATCGCGCCACTTAATAGCGTACTCTCTGAAGCTTACTGAGGATTTCTTTTTGAGATTGGATAGAGAGTTCCTATCGGGAGCGATGTCCACGTTGTATTGGAATTGTCGAACAAAGTCCTGTGCCAGGTCATCCCATATGTGCCAGCGGGATATATCCCGGTCCATGTACCATTCTGATGCAATCCCTGTCAAGCTTTCTCCAAAATATGCTATGAGAAGTTCCTCTTTCCCACCTGCTCCCCGGAGCTGGTTGCAATACCTTTTCAAATGAGCTATGGGTCCCCATGTCCGTCATATTTTTTGAACTTGGGGGTTTTAAACCCGAGAGGCAAGTGGACGTGCAGGAACATGCACAAGTCTGCATAGGAGACGCTTTTCTGCCCGCTCAGCCCCTGTATATTCTTGAGGCTCTGCTCAATACTCTTCATTTTCCGAGCCATTTCTTCGTGCACGGGGCTTTTCTTATCTTGTCCCAAAATGACCTCATACTGAGGTTGTTGGGGGTATGAATTGGGAGTAACATAAGTGGTGTCCAGATGGACGGATGGTTTTTGAATGTGAATGGTGGTGGCTCGAAGCATGGCCCAGAGATAGTCGGTGGAGCTGTGGCAGAGATTGGTGGTGTGGTGAAGATGTTGGAAGACACACCGGAAAACAGGGCCTGGGGGCGAACCTCATAAGGCCTTCTGGTAAAGTGAGCCGACATAGTTGGATATCCAAACGACATGGCGGGGTAACTTATGGGGTGTTGGAGGTCCCGCCTGTCCTGGGAATTATCTCTGGGAAACCCGGGATGGTACTGGGTGGTTCCCTACCATTGGACCATGCATACCACATTTCTAGCGTGCGACAACGCAGAATCCTGTTCTCTTCAACTGTGGCTGACTCAGATGTTGGGGTGGCTGACTCAGATGTTGGGATGGCTGGATTCAGGTCTTCCACGGAAGAGTTGACGATTGATAAGTGACTTTTGGATATCATTTCTATGCTCCCTTTTGATTTAGTGAAGTAAGGATGGGAAACCAGGTTACCGCAAAACCAACCACCTTTTAAGATTGAACCAATAAAATGTTAGGTTGAAGCATTTATCACATAGGGAATCACACGTTTGGGGTATGCAATGCACCTAAGATTAAATGATTTCTATATGTTTTGCCACAGTTGTGTATTTCATCCCGACTTTATTTCTCGGATTTGAACTTTTCCCTTTTCTTTGTCATTTTATCACTATTTTCTTTCTTTTGTTATTATTTTCTGCTCTTCCATTCCTCATTTGGAATTATTTTCTAAAGGTCATGATCGAATCCTATGTGGATTGCCTACGTATCACGGCGCTGCGTGAATCAGATCATCACGTAGTTCAAGGGATAAATCTGAAGGAAATAAATATTTTTCTAAAATTTTCATTCATTAGAAAAAAAAATACTTCCGATTACAAAAATTTTATATCCCACTTTTGGAAAATTACAAAACAGACTCAACACATACTTTCTTGGAAATGTAAAAGCTACAGTGGACTTAGATAGGACTGTGACAGGAAAACAAAATACAGAGTCGAGAAAACATCAAGAGTACATCGGTGCTTCCAATGCTTCGGGGACCCGCGGGGCATCATTCGACCTTGCCACGGGCCTGCATACCATATCTTGCTGGAGGCGGTATAGGTCATCCATTATCTTGTGGACGAAGATCATTACCGCTGAGAAGAAGGTGGTCCGAGTCATATCTTCGCATTCCTGACATTTGGTGACAATGTAATCGGCTATATCCCGGACCCTTTGCCTGATGATACCTTTTTCCTGAAGTAGACGCCCGATCTGCTGGGATCTTGCCTCTAAAACTTGGGCATTTTCGTGACTCTGCTCTTGCCATTGTTGCAATTCGTCTTCCAACTGAGCTATCATGGCGTAGCACTGTTCCATTTCTGCCTTAAATCTTTTTGCTTGCTTGGCCGTTTCGTTTTCAAAGGTGGCCATCCTTTCTTTTAAGCCCATAACTTCTTGGTCATGATTTCTCTTCATATTTTGCATGAATTCTGATCTTTCTTCTTCATTCTTTGCCAACTTTGCTCGAACTTGGGTCAAACCCTCTTCGGCTTTGTCCAGGTCCTCACTATAGCTACACAACTTTTGCCTGAGGCTGGTGACAAGTCTTTCGTCAGCTCTGCTTCTCTCAGGGTTTTCAATGGCTATCCTCATTCTCTGGATCTGAGCCCGGAGGACCTCATTTTCTTTGTTCAACCTGTTTCTTTCCTCTTCGGCTGCAGCATTTTGTAGAGTGTTTTCAAATTTGAGCTCCCTGATCTGGGCCTCCAGTTTACTTATTGTAGCCCGATAGTTGTTTTCCTTCGCTAGCCAAACCCAGTGTTCTTGTGTTTGCTCAGTAAAATGCTGCACGTGAGGTATTTTCGCAGGTCGCTCCGGTTCTTGGTGCTCTCTGCCTCTTCTGCCATACTAAGAAGTGTAGGCGGGATCCACTTCCCCCTTGAATAAATTTCTTACCCGAGTCTGAGGTTCTAAAAATCTGCTGGTTCCAGATCTAACGGACCCTGTCTTCAGGAAATGCAGCTCTCAGACATAACTCAATGGCCTTTTGGCTTAAGTCCTCATCATGTGGAACACCTTGTTGTCTTTCCAACTGCCGTAAGACCCGATGCGCAGACCCATTAACAAAATATAGCACACCTCAACAGACATATTGATAACCTCGCCGACATGGAACCACCCGAATAAACTCAAATTGATAATCCTCGGTTGGCAGTCAATGAACTCAAATGTGAGTGCCAGGCCTCTGTTACCTCAGGAAATTTGTGGCCCTCTACCCTAGTACCATGTTCTTCTATACAATTCAAACCGGTTAAGCTAGTTCATGTAGCCTGGGTGGTGACATAGGTGCTCGATCATCCAGATTTGTAGGAGCAGATTGCACCCTTCAAAGAATTTTCCTCCAGATTGGAAAATCGTCAAGGCGTGGTAAATCTCAGCTAAAACCATCGGTATAAGGGTGCCATTGGACTTTTTTATCATGAAATTCGCCATTCCCACCAGTCCGATATCTATGAGTCCGTCACTCCTTGGGCAGATTAAGATAATGGATTTCAAGTTAATAAACACGTTAATCATGCTGTCATGTTCAAGACATATACAGAGAAACAAGAAGACAGGTTTTGACCAACAGTTTTTAGATTCAAACAAGTTGGGACCAAATTCTAGCCTAGGTGATCAATTTTACAAATAACAATAAGAAGGGAAGCACTTGGTTAAGTGGGAACAAATTGACCGGATTGCGGTGGGTTTGAGAACGAGTCAAACCCACATGAATCAATTGCTCTTTGTCAAGAGAAACTGACTTATGAAGGTTCGAGTCGTTGAAGGTCCTTGAATCAGCGAGTATATGAGAGCTAGGGTTTCAGAATCTTAGATCGAAAATTGGAAGATTTTGGGTGGGATTTTGGTGAAATAGAGGGTGGAAGGTGACTGAGGAGGAAGAGAAGATGGTCTGGTAAAAATATTGTTCGGATTGGTGGAGCTCCGCCGCCGGAGGCGATTTTCGACAGGCAGAGCACGACGGAGGAAGGGTGGTCAGACAGTGGAGACGGCGGGGTTTCGAGAAAGTGGTGAGAGACGAAGGGATGATGGGGGTGTTAGACTTCTAGTTAATGGGGTAGGGGGGTATCTAGAACAATCTTATACTCCAGGAGTCCTTAGTTTAGGACCGTTGGCTCAATGAGATCCAATGGCTAGGGACGAAACGGGGTCGTTTGGATGGGTGTTGGGGCAGGCCGGATGGGGGTTTAATTTGGGCTGGATTTGGGAGAAAATAGCTTGGGCCTGGGCAATTTAGCCCAGGTCCTAATTAAACATACTACAATTAATTATATCTAATTAACCCCTATATTTAATTAACACCATAAATAAATTCTATAATTAATTATATTAATTAAACCTATTGAGATAATTAACTCTAAACCTCCTTTTCGCCCAATCACAAATTAATTATCAATAAACAATTAATTTTGTATTCCCAATTAAATTCATGATTTATTGGGATAATAATAAAAGAAATTATTATTTTTAGTAATTAGTTGTTAAAGCTACCTTACTTCCAATAAACATTTTTCGTTTATTACTTAATTCGAATAATAAATCCATAATAATTAATAACTTTTTTTTTATTTAAAAAAAGGTGAATTATGAATATACAAAAAATGTAACTAATTCGCAATTAATCACTAATGTTCAACAAAAATTCGTAAAACTAATTTATTGTACTGAATTTGTAGGAGCATGTGGTAGGTAAAAAATCACGCGCTCACAACACTCTTGAGCAGAGGGTCCAGGTTGATCAGGCCCTAGAGTACATCCCTATGAAGCCGGTAGCTCTAGTTCAGCACGAGACTAGGACAACCGCTTTTGAGGCGGAGTATCTCAGACTTGATAGATACAAGAAGTACCACCTACCTACCTTCAGCGGATTGGCTACAGATGGTGCTCAGGGTTTTCTGGAGGAGTGTCATCGTATTCTCCGTACATGGGCATGGCAGAGACGAGTGGGGTTTCTTTTACCTCTTTCCATCTTAGAGGAACAACTTATCAGCGGTGCCATGCTTATGAGTTGAGTAGTCCGGACGAGGCAACCTCACTTACATGGACTCAATTCTCGGATATGTTTTTGAGAGAGTATGTCCCTCATGCTTATGAGTTGAGTAGTCCGGACGAAGCAGCCTCACTTACATGGACTCAATTCTCGGATATGTTTTTGAGAGAGTATGTCCCTCAAAGCCTCAAGGACTCATGGCGCGCGAAGTTTGAGAAGTTGCGCCAGGGTGCTAGACTGTGTTAGAGTATGCAGTCCGTTTCAGTGATTTGACCTGACATGCATCGCCTTGGTTGCCACAATTCGGGAGAGGGTTCGTCGTTTTATTGAAGGACTCCACCCCAACATTCTGATCAGTATGGCCAGGGAGTTGGACATGGATATTTCTTATCAGCAGGTGGTGAGTATTGTAGGATATTGGAGGAAATTCTTGCTCAGGACAGAGAAGAGAGAGAGGCCGAAAGGTCTCGAATGTCTGAAACGTATAGTGGTACTCGTGCCTCAGCTGCAGTTTGACATGGTAGGGGTTATGTGAGTCTCTGATATGCTCAAATTACACCTAAATGAATGGTGTAAGGTGGTCGATGTCAAATATAATAACCCAACTAGGTTGGGGTCGAATCCCACAGGGAATATGTGTGAAAAGATTACTTGAATAGTGTGAACCTTGACTTGAATCATAATTCTGTTCTGTTAAAAGAGTGTTGTAATTATGTGTGGTAAAGAAGACTATTGTACTGTGAGAATATAATTAATTTGATTAAGGAAACCAAGATTGTGTCCCCTTCAATGTAATGTAATTCTATCGGTGTTAATATGATATATTTTTAATGGAAGGTCCTTCGATATGCAAATGGTTTCTAAATGACTACCCAATATTTCCCAATAGTTGGGTAGTATTTTCTCTTTATGATTTTTCCAAATATAAAAGAGTTGAAATTAAGAATAACCAATTTATTCCAAATAGAAACCACTTATTCCTAAGCGATTCTATTAAACAAGGTTTAAAACCTTGAGTTTTTGATATTCAATTCTACCAAATCCTAACCCACTTTTCCAAGTAAAGAAAGAGTAAAATGAAATTAGTTAATGTTTGCAAACACCAACAATAAATGAAGCATGAGAAATAAATAAATATCAACCAACTATTATATATATATATATATATATATATATATATATATATATATAT